>CM039480.1:243403-266879 GCA_022433065.1 Begonia loranthoides | reverse complement strand
TCTTCATTTTCTATAAATACCCCTAAACTACTTACAAAATTCTTCACCAAATTTTTCTCTCAATCTCTACAAAAGTTTTCACCAATCTCTCAATCTCTCAATCTTTCAATCTTTCTCTCAATTTCAAAAGGTACGATCACACATGAGTACCTCGCCTTCCAAAAAAAAGCGGCTGCTAATTGACACTAATGCTAATGGGGACCATCGATCACCTGGAAAACCATTAAACAAGCTATTAGCATATCCTATAATTTATGTATTAAATCTTTAGTTGGATCGCTACCATGTGGGGGGCTTTATTTTTATTTTTTAACTTAATGTGTATTACAAACTAACAATTTTTTTTTTTCAATTTTTGTAGGACTCGTATTCGTGGAGGTGATCACAACAATTGCATACCATTGTTGAGTAATTGGTGTGCGGTATCATTTTATTTATTAATTGTTTCGCAGTCATCAATTTTTTTAATTATGGATCCACGTGATTTTTTGCTTGACACTTTTATTGACACTAATGATGATATTGAGGAAATTAGGGGGGATAATCTGGCAATTTCAATTGGTCAATCATCTGCACATGCATTCACATCGTCACCTAGAAAAAAAAGAAGTAAAACCTCGAATGTATGGAATCATTTTGAAATGAAAGATATTAAAATAGGTGGAAAAATAGGAAGTAGAGCACAATGCAAATATTGTATTAAACATTATGCATACGAATCCGGTAGTTCTACTAGCACACTTGGTAGGCATTATACAAAATGTCACTTACACGAGCAAGTGAGAGACCGTACACAAACACTCATAAATGCTAGTGGTAGTGGCAATTTTATGTATTCACATAATAAAATGAGAGAAGAAGTAGCAAAATATATATAACAATCTAAGGTACCTTTATCTATGTTTGATAGCGAGTTATATGAAAATTTTATGAAAGAGTATATTAGTCCTAGTTTTAGACGAGTCCCTAGAAGTACGACGCAAAGTGATATTATTAAAATGTATAATAATATGAAAAATGAATTAATTACATTTTTTTTAAATGCTCCGCCTATGTCTATTTGTATTACTTCTGATTTATGGAGTGCACCTAATGCTTTAGGATATATTGTCGTAACTTTTTATTTTATTGATGACTCTTGGCAATAAATAAAAGAATATTAGGATTTCGTAGTTGTAAATATCCACATAGTGGCGTTACCATTTATAGATATATTGTTGGAATTTTGCAAGAATATGTTATTAGAGATAGAATTTTTAGTATTACGCTAGATAATGCTTCTACTAACGATGTTACAATTCTTGAATTTAAAAAATTATTTCAATTAGATAGGGCTCATAATACTCTTTTTCATATGAATGTGTTTCTCATATTTTAAATTTATTTGTTTGAGATGGCATGTCATTTATTTCGCATCATATTAAATCTATTCGATCAGCAATTTCGTATATTACTTCATCTAATACGCGACAGCAAGAATATATAGAATATTGTAAAGCTACTCAACTTAAACCAAGAAAATTAAAAATCGATGTAGATACAAGGTGGAATTCGACTTATTTAATGTTAGAAAATGCTAAGCCATATTGGTTAGTTATTTGTGCTTTTATTAGTGAAAAAATAAAATGTATTACTCTGTATCATAGTAGTTGCGATATTGCTAATTTATTTCTTGATTTTCTAAAACCATTTTTTGAAGCTATAAATAAATGTTTGGGAATTTATTATCCCACTATTCATCTTGTTCTCCAAATTTTTATAAAATTAACGGGTACTTTTAAAAAATTTAGACAAAGAAACGAATTTTATGCATTAATTGATAAAATGGAAAGAAAATTTAAAAAATATTGGCTTAACATACCTAATATTTTTTGTTTTGTATGCATAATGCATCTTGGATTTAAATTAAATGGAGTGTGTATAATGGTTGATAAAATTTCTTCTATTTTAGGTATTTTTTCTTCAATTAATGATGCTCAATTAAAAAATCAAATTGATAATTTATTTTCTTCTTATGAACTTAAATATTCTAATATTATTCATTCAATTTCATCTTCACATAATCATACTAGCTCTAGTAGTGGTGCTTGTGGTGGAAATCCACAAGATTTTATGGATGATGTATTTAATGAAATAGATAGCAATGTTCATTCTTATACTTCACAAAGAAATGAACTCGATATTTATCTTAACATCTACCATCACATTTCTCGCGACGAGCATTTTGATATTTTTGTTTGGTGGAGAGCCAACTCTATTTTATTTCCTATTCTTTCTAGAATGACACGTGATCTACTAACACCTCCAGTCTCTACAGTAGCATCAGAGTCTGCTTGTAGTGCAGGTGGACGTGTGTACGATGATAAACGAGGAAGACTTGCACCAGAAATCGTTGAGGCACTTATTTGCATGAAGGATTGGAACGACGCTGTGACGAGAGATCAACAACGAGAGGATGACATAGTTGAAGAATTCAAAATTTTGGATGTCGAAGACTAAATTTTCATTTAAATTTGAAATTGTAATTTTCATTTTCATATATTTTCTTTAACTTGTAAGTTGTGTTTTGAAATTGTAATTTAAATTTAAAATTGTAATTTTCATTTTCATTTTCATTTTGAAATTGTTATAAAAATATTTATTCAATTAAATTATTAATTATAGTATTTTTACATTATAATAATAAATGTTTATTATAGTTTTAAATTGTATAATATTGAAAATAATTTTTAATATATTTATATAAGATATTATTATTTATGTATATTTGGCTCGTTAGGCTCGGCTCGTTAAGGCTCATTAGGCTCGGTCGGCTCGTTAGGCTTGTTAGGCTGGGCAGGCTCGACGAGCCAAACTTTTTCAGACTCGACTCGGCTCGTTAGCCACCTCTAGCCCCACTGATGTGTAACAACTCGGTTTTCTTTACATTTAAAATGTGTAATTTTGAAAACATTTTTCTTTTATAAAAACAGAGGAGACTTTTATGTATAAAACAAAACAGTTGAAAATGGATAAATAAAATTTTTTTCTTTTACAATTTAAATACTTTACAAAACTCTTTACAAACAATTTCTCTTTAATCCTTTAGCCTAGCCAGCCATAAGATCCACGCATACAAATCCTTCATCAATTGCTCCTTAACTTGTCATCGCATGAACCTCCATCACAAGACTTAAACTATAAGCATAAGGCTCAATAAGTGATATATAAAAATATGCAATGCACATGCTATGCAGCTTTTAAAAACAATGCAGTTTTCTGTGTTCGTTTTCGTTGATCTTTATCTTTACTTTACTTTACTATTAACTTAACTTGACAGGTGTTGGAGATGTCTAAACTTGACGAAGAAGAGTGGCACGCCTAATGGCCCACGTGGGGCAGCCAACTCAACCTCACATCTCCAAACATCTATTTAGCTCTTTGATCTTGACAGACATTAGAGATGTCAAAACTTGACGAGGTAGAGTGTCTAACTCAAGACCCCACATCTCGTCACACCTATTTACGTTTGTTCACATTTCACATCAGTTTCCATTTCCTTTTAAAAAACCATGTTTAAAACCATTTTTGTAATATTTTAAAAACCATGATGCATGAATGCCCGTGAATGCATACAATTCTATATCCTCAATTTAATCCTCAAAGCATGATTCATATCAAATTCTTAACTTAAAGAACTTAATTCTAATAAACACGTCATTAAAACAATAAACAAAACACAACAACACATCTTCGAACAATAACATGAGCAATATCAAATTTCTCAACGTAAATAACCTAAATCTAATCAACACAGTCAACATACAAATCCTAACTTTTGCGATGTAGGCCTCTTGTCAAAACACAAATAATATCACTTACCTAACATCTGTAACGCATTTTAGCACTTAAGTCCTTCATTCTTCTTAAAACCTTCAAAACCATAACATTTATCATTAATAACCATCTTTAACCAACCATTCACAGAGTTCCATAAACCATAACACTTACCAGAATAACATTTCTTATAACTGTAACTCATAGAGGACATATCCTTCCAGCAGTGCATTACTTTTCTCATATTTTATCTTTTACTTATTATTTCCATCAAACCCATAAACAGAATATAACTCTTCCATAATAACAGAATAACACACTCACAATACCCTTCAATTTCATGAACAATGCCCCACATGGTAGTAGTTAAATCTACTTATTTTCAACAATAATCATCAACAGAGAACAACTGCATCAATAATAACCAATAGCAGTAATCGAACCTCAAAACAGAATATCACTCCTAACATTATACAGTGAGCAAAAAACCCAACAGAGAAGCATATAGTACTCGACAGTTGTTTAGAAACAGAAGCAACACTTCTCCTTAACACTTTTTCTTCATCTTCTACAATTACTCTAGTAAAATTCATAAACAGAGATGAAGAAAATCTCCTTACCGGAAGAACACCCTAGAAGACCCGAGAGTCGTTCCTCCATCTCCTTCTTCTTTCATCTTCTCCTCACTATTTCTTTTCTTTCTTCTCTCTCTCTCTCTCTCACTCTTTTCTCATATTGCTCTTCTTTCTCTGTATCTCTCTCTTCTCTCGGGAGAGTTTCCTTATTCTCTCGCAATCTCCTTCTCCCTTCTCTGTCTTCTCCTCTTCCACCAGAGAGCTCTCTCACAAACTCTCCCACTTTCTCTCGGTCTATCTCTCTTTCTCCATTCTTATCAGCAGCTTCCCTCATACGTTTCACCTCAAATCCCCAAAATCTCACCTAACTCCATCTAGACATCACCATGTGTAAGGGAGGCACACGTGGAGAAGTCACATAAAATCGCCACTTGGGATCCACGCCTCAAACCCACTAACCGGGAAAATAGCCAAAAACATAAACCGCAATGGAGCCGGTCAATTGACGATTGACCACCAACCAAGACCCTTGATCAGCCGCTCGCATGCAAAAACTCAATTCTATGCATTTCACCGTGAGGCTGGTCGATATCTCCCGGTCTATTGTTGATCGATCGGTCCCACGCCATTTCGCGCCATTGCTATTTCTTCTAAACCGCCACTGTAACCTTCGTGCCTCTTCACCTAGTTGATCCTTGATCAACCGATTCCACACATCAATCATCACTGCCATTTTCATCAAGTCTTAACACTTCCTTCACCAAAACACATACAACATAATCTTCCAATTTCATTCAACAAATCCTATTAACAGCCAATTAAATTATTAATTATTCTTACTTCATTTTATTAAGAAAAATCAGTGTATTACATCCCATAATAAAATCATCCAAAAATTTCCAAAATTCACAATTATTATTATCCTTAATTGAATCTTAATTCTAGGTATTACATGATGAATTGTGGAACTTGTTTTAAAATAGATAAAATAGTTTTTGATGAATGTAAATCCATGCACTACATTTTCATCACTATCTCATTGTTTTTAAAATGAAATGATAAAATTAGTTTTCTTATGCATTTAATGTAGTATAGGATTCCCTACTGAGTTAGTCTCTCATCTCAAAAATCTCTTGTTTGTGCAAAACTACTATACGTAAGTACACATGTCGCAAATCAAGTAATAGTGTAAATAGAATATCGATCTCACGAGGACAAATTTATCACAATTTAATCTATGAAAAATAATGAATTAAAAATAAAAAATGGTTTAAAATGACAAATTGAGTGTTGAACAATTAATTTTAAATGCAAATAAAATATTAAGAGATTCAGATTAGAAGGAAGTGGTTTAGATTTGCTTTCCCTCCTTATATGAATTTTATTACAATTGTTACAGATAATAGAAACACAAGTAATTATTTATGTCCGTCGACACTAAATAAAATAATCATGAAAACATATTGAATTATTCAACTCGATTCGTGCATCAAAATTAGCAAAATAATAAAGTTCACATAAATTAGTACTTTCTCTTCTTAACCACTAGAAAAGTTTAGCCCATAATCAGAGTAAGACTCATCACATTAAGTCAATAATTAAATATAAAAAAACATAACAGAAAAATAGATAAAATCTTTTCTGTTAATCAGATGATGCACGATGCTACAACAATAACTGCATCCAGATTATTGCAGAAACAAATAGACTTCTCCATCAACAACCTTTGCAATTTCTTTCTTGTTTTTTCTTCGACTTTCTTCGTCAGAAAACTTCTTCTCTCTATACTGATTGTCTCCCCTCTCAAGGTCCTCTCCTTTTTCTTTCGAAAGTTTCTTCCTTTTTGTCCTTATGTTGCTCCTCTCTTTCCTCATTATTCTCTCCCCAAATTTTTGCTAATTAGTTTCTTTCTTATCCAACATAGATGATTCGAATGTTTTCTCTCTCATCCATCTACATATTCAAATTTTAAACCATCACCTTATCTCCATAATTTTGGCAACTTAATCTTCCTTATTTGCTTTAAAAATTCTTTTTCTCTTTATTCTTTTGAATCCTCTATTTGATGAATAATTTAAATTCTTTTTTCGTGATCCATCTTCACTTCTTTTCTTGCAATTTACTAAATCTGTCTTACATATTAATTTCCATCAAATTTGCCATAAAAATATCATAAAACAGATTATTTTATGTAAAAACGTAATGCTGAAGTGTGTTGTGGCATTCTATGACAAAAATATGATTTTTATTAATTACATCATCGATTTCAAACTATTTTCATATAAATTATACTTATAAAATAACTCTTTTTCAAGACTTATCATCTCCCCCTTTTCCCAGGGTGAGGATCGCAGAGGTCAAGAGTTGCTAATCGTTGAGGAGTTTTTCTTATTTCTCTTCCTCTCCTTCGAGTGATTTAATTTCTTTATTTTGGTGATGACTTCTCTATTTATTCTCCCCTTATTTAGGTTTTTATAATTATATTAGCTATTAGACATTTTTATTTATGAACAGTACTCTTTTGTTTTATTTGATGCATCATCTTATTATTCTGTAATTGATATGCGAACTTTGGTATATTACGTGTAGGCATTGATATTCAATAGGTTAAGTCTTCTACTGCGAACTGAGGCTTGGGTTGGGTGATCAGATCTTTTTCAAGAATTACGTCATTCGACCCAACGTTTTCATTTTGACCCACCTCCAATTCGTGACAAATAATCTATCATTAAAAAAAATGCCAGCAATCTACTTGAAAGCTTAAGAACTAGCATCCGTGGCAACCTTCCAAAGGAAGCCAATATGGGGATCATCTCCATATATTTCTTATGATATCCCTTTTGACTGATCTTCTTCCCCCAAATATTATACACGAGGATTGTATTTTGACTGAGGCAAGCCACCAATTTCATATTTAATTGAAGCACACATCACAAGCTACTAATTAAATACCCTAATTAAGTCATTAAAATCAGCTCCCAACCATACAAGTGGGACTGGCTTAGACGAATCGGTCACACGGAAGTAAACCGATAATTTCATTCGGTATAGTTTGATTCTAACCTTTGAAAATCAACTTTATGACCAAACCAGCCAAAACTAATTTTTCTTGAAAGAATAGTTAAAACCGAACCAAACAGGTATTATATATTTATATATTTAAAAAAATAAATAAAATATTACAAGAAAAATAATGTCAGAAATTAAACCGAAACAACTAAAATCAGCCAAACCAAAAAGTCCAAAAACGAAACCAAACTAAGCAAACCGAAAAAATTAATTCGATTCTGAACTCAACTAGGTTTGATTTTAGTTTTTAAAATTCTTCAACCGAACCGAATTAGATCAGTTATACCTATAACCTACTCAAGTTAGTTGATGTGGTAGCTACCCCTATAGTTATACAGGCGTTATTTAATCTTACTTAAAAAAAACCCTAATTAAAATCCATCGGTGTGGTTCGAAATTTAATTTGATTATTTATTAAAAAATTATTTTTTGACCCTTGGAACATGCAAAGAAGTCGTGGTTTAATTAAGCTTTAGGACCAATTAAAAGTCTTCGAGTGTCATTATTCTTTAATTAGCAAATATTTTATTTAATTAGTTAAGAATATAATTATTATTTTTATTCATTGTCGATGTGTCATTGAGCATGGTTGAATACTGAAACAATGATAATCTATTTGCTAATTTCTTTCATAAATATGATTTATTATCTTAACCACGTCTCGATTAAATTAACATTTGGCTTTATTGGATCCGCGTCATTTATTTGAAGCGGTAAAACGAATGTGAAAACATATCGTTTTTGGTCAATTGCACCGTATTCCAATTATTTAATTTCTTAAAGAATTAGGTGCATGTCTATTAATCTTTCACTACTTTAGCCTAAATTCATCTTGGTTCGATTTTTGGTCGTGTGTTGTGCACACAACATCAAAATTCGTTGTCGTAAATATTAGATTCAAACAGGTTGAAATTTAGTCTCGAGTTTATGAGTAAGCCATTAGAACAAGTAACTTTTTTGAAGAATTTGGTTTTTGACATTTCCTTCGTTAGTAAGTCGATCCATGCATTTGTAAAAGCCTGTTAAAAATTTTTCATATCTACTGCACATGTCGTTTTATTTTTTTGAATAAAGTGTTCTATAATCCTTAATTATAGAAGTTGATTGTGGAAATATGAACAAGAATTGGAAAAGAGAAATAGAAAAAAACAGATACAAAGATTTACGTGAAAAACTCAAGACAGGTAAAAAAATCATGGGCAGATGAGAGAAATCACTAATGAAAATCGATACAATGAATTTTGCGACTCAAACATATATTTATAGCATAAACAGAAAATCCTAGTCATACTGAAGTTCCCATCGTAAGCAGAAACTGGTCTGACCCAATTAGAATTCAGGTAACACCAAACCCTAACATTGATGACCACTCATAGCAAAGTCGTTTTTTTTTAAATGATTTAGTGCCCAACCTTTTGCTATCAGGAAATCAACTCGTCATTACAAAAACCATTAAACTTGTCATGCGCGTTGTTCGATCATGACATCTTAGCTTCTTTACCACATACCCTGTGATACTCTTTGAATTTTATACTCGTAAGGGCAAACGCTATATGCAAGACCTCCGTTGTCTCGAAAACGATAAAATGCGGGAAGAAATCCATGCCCCCATTGAATAATTATTGGAAAATATACATGAAAGAAAAGAAGATAATAAAGGGTAGACAGCAAAGTTATAATCTTAATTGATTAATTATTTAATTAATAACCATGTGAACCTGACATAGCCTTCAATTTTCAACATTATTTTTGTCAAATTGAAGGAGGACATACCACTAGTTGAAACAGAAGCCATTAGAGCCTTTGACCTAAGTTAATTTCATTTCATTAAGAAGACTTTCATGCTGAAAAATAGTTCCACAAAATTGTCCCAAATTCATCAACTCTTTTGATTAAACAAAATCATCTCCTAGTTGAACATATTTCTAAATTTTCATCTCTTTTCATCCTCACACGCTTCGTCGGTAAGATAAAGAACTCAAGCAACGACCCTTGATCCGCTTGTCAATCTCCTTATTCAATGCCACACAAACTTGACTTTCTAAACATCAAGACATATTTGTATCCATTGTATGTATATGTCGTTGAAATCGAACAATAATACTAAAAAACGAAAAAATTAGATGCTAAAATTTAACGTAAAAAATTATAACAAATTATATTGTTGTTCGTTTCACAGCAATTCCACCAGAACAATAATCACGCACAAAGAACGAAAAATATCAAGACGAAGAGTTACGTGGTTCGGACAATTGTGTCCTACATCCACGGGTAAAGGGTATTCTTTTTATTAATATCATCAAGGAATACACAGAGATTACAGACTCATCGACTTATTGCAGAAACTATACATGAAAAATGGCTTCTAACCTGAAACCCATTTCTGCACCGAGAAGACAACCTCTTGTTAGCCTTTTTGTTAGGCTAAGTTTTATTTTGATGATGACTAAATTGTGTGTTAATTTAGTAAATCAATAAGTTGTATTTTAGTAGCATGTGGCTTGGATTAATTTGTGGATAAATTGCATAACTTAATTGAGTAAATCAAATATGCAATATTTGTGGCACATGCTTAGGTTTGGATATAAACAACTTTATATATTTTGGACATCATCAATAAGAGAGATTGTTTAGACTATGTGATCTAGATGATGTGAAATTTAATAAAGTGTAAAAGTTGTTTATACATTGAATTTTTATATATCATATTTATCGATTAAATTGAGAATACCCTTGATTAAGGGTATTGGGAATGTTTAATGTGTTTCTCTAAGTCTATGCAGGAGAATGGAAGGTTCGTATGACTTAGAGGAAACATTTTGTGAAAGTTTGAAGTGGGCTGTGCAGTTGCGGACGCAGCGGATGAGGCGGACGTGAGGCTTAGTCGTCCGGTTTGCCTCTGTCCATTTTGATGGATATGCGGATGGTGGTCGCGGACGAGGCGGATGTGAAATGGCGTCCACAGGTCTTCAGCTATGCGGACGGAAAAGAAGAAGAGGACGATGGTTTGGCGTCCCCCTCAAATATGTGAAGTCGCGGACGATAGACCCAGTCATTGCGGACGGTACGGACGAGAATGTTGGCGTCCGATTTGAATCTGTCCAGCTCTGGATTTGTGCGGACGAAGCGGACGATAGAATTGGCGTCCGCAAGTGCATAATTTTCTGTCCAACGGCTATATTTTCAAAGGGAAAATTTCAACGGTCGTGCGGGCGATAGGTGCGGACGCTGAAGACGTCCGGAAGCGGCAGTGGCAGTGTCTGAGGAGCTTAGAGGATCACTCTAAGCTCTCCAAAACTAACGAATCGAATATTCTAGGCGAAGCCCTGGCAAAATCAATATTCGAATACTACTCATTGTGAGCTTTTAATAGCATTGTCAATCCAATTCTCCCCACTCTTAAACTTGTGAGTTATTTTGGGAGAATTTGGATTAGATAGATTGTGATTTAATTTTCGAGTCTATTACATTGTGCTTGATTGTAAAGGGTGATTCCCTAAGAATTCATCATACTAGGGTGACGCCCCGAAATAGTCAAATTAAGAGTGACGACTCGTAAGAGTCTAAGGTTGACGACCTTATAATTACTCAAGGGTGACGCCCCGTCTAATAGTCAATTTGTAAACGGTTTTATTGGCACCCGCAAGCCAATTACTTAGTGTATCTCCAAGTGCAACTTGGAGCGCGGACGTAGGCTAGTTTGCCGAACCGCGTAAACAAATATTGTGTGCATTTCTCGAACCCTTACTCTTTATATTATTGCATATATTTGTTATCGATATTTTAATTATATGCATTAAATCACTTAGGGTAATTAGAGATTAAAATATTGCACGAAAAAGTTAAAACGCTATATTCACCCCCCTCTATAGGCGTATATCGATCCAACACCTCTCACTGTAACATTCACTGTTCAACTCTGTTTACCTCTGTTTTCATTCGCCGAGAATAGAGAGCTTCTACCAGAAAACAACTGAACTCCTTTAATGCTACTAAACACACCTTTTATACTTCATCATAGTAACTATCAACAACAGTCACTTAGCCCAATATGTAAAATCGTCTAATAACCGAGTCATATTCTACAATCTCCACCTTGACTCATTATTAGAAATTTTCAAGTACCCTTATACCACCTTTGCTGGAGAATTAGACTTTAACATTTACTAAGTTCAGGCAATGCCTAAACTTAGCAATTGGAAGAACTTTAGTGAGCATATCTGCTGGATTTTCTTCGGTCTTCACTTTCTGCACTTCAACCTGACCATGAGCAATCACTTCTCTTATAAAGTGATACTTTACCTGGATATGCTTAGTTCGGTCATGAAACGTGGGATTTCTCATCAGATGAAGGGCACTCTGATTGTCACAATAGACAGTGACCTTAGAACTGTCTATTCCAAAATCATTTGTTAAACCCCTACGCCATAAGGCCTCCTTTATACCTTCACATGCATAAAGATACTCTGATTCGGTTGTTGACAAGGCTACCACCTTTTGAAGACATGCCTTCCAGCTCACAACTCCTCCATAAACAATGAAAATATATTCAGAAATTGATTTCTTAGAATCTATGCAACCTGCAAAATCGGCATCTACAAATCCTTCTACAATGTTCCTTCTAGGTAACCATCTGCCAAGGACTAAAGATACATCCAATGACCCAGATATATATCTTAGTAACCATTTCAACGCATGCCAATGTGACATGCTAGGATTTGCCATAAAACGACTTGTCACACTGATAGCATATGCTAAGTCTGCTCGTGTGCAAATCATTGCGTACATCGGACTACCAAGTACATTTGCATACGGGATTCTGTCCATTAATTCCTTCTGCTCATCACTCTGAGGACTTTGATGGTAACTTAGTTTGAAGTGTGCCCCTAAAGGAGTATGAACTGGCTTTAAGTTCTTCACATCAAACCTTTTGAGCACCTTTTGCAGATAATTTTTCTGAGACAATGTAACAAGTTTGTTGTTTCTGTCTCTATATATTTCAATACCTAATATTTTCTTGGCATTACCCATATCTTTCATGTCAAACTCACTGCCTAACTGCTTTTTCAACTCTGATATTTGAGTTTTGCTCTTGCTGGCGATGAGAATATCATTGACATATAGCAAAACAAAAATATCAAATTCAAACTCAGAGTTGACTCCCCTTTTGTACACACAGTGATCATGGTTGCTTCTCTTGAAACCAATACTAGATATGAATCCATCAAAACGTCTGTTCCATAACCGAGGGGACTGTTTCAGTCCAGAGATTTATGGAGAAGACATACCTTTTCTTGATCCTCCACCTTAAAACCATCTGGTTGGCTAATATAGATCTCCTCATCAATTCTTCCGTGCAAGAAAGCGGTTTTGACATCCATCTGCTCCAACTCTAGATTCTGTACTGCCACCAAAGACAAGAGAACTCTAATCGAAGTCTGCTTTACCACGGGAGAAAATATTTCATTGAAATCAATTCTCTTCTGCTGAGTGAAGCCTTTGGCAACCAACCTTGCCTTGTATCTTGGTTTTTCACCACCTTCCGTTCCTTCCTTGAATTTATAAATCCACTTGCATCCTATAACCTTTTTAGTTTTTGGTCTGTCAACAAGTGTCCATGTTTTATTTTTCTTCAAAGATTCCATTTCCTCCTGCATTGCACTCATCCGTTTATCTTTGTCCTCACTTGCCATTGCTTCTAAGTAATTTGTTGGTTCGGAATGTGTTAAATCAGCTGAGACCAGGAGTGCGTATGCTATAATATCCACATACCTCATCCTCTGCACTGGCTTCACTGTCCTCCTGGTTCTGTCTCTCGTTAACTGATAATCTATCAGTTGATGATCCTCCAATCCTTGAGTTTCATTCTCAAACTGATCATTAGTGTCTGGCTGATTGACTTCCTGGTCATTGTCTACATTCACTACTTTTGACTCCACCTCAATCGTAGTCATTTGTATCTTACTTTGATGAGTATGAGGTAATTCAGCAGTTGGATATTTAAATGGAAACTCCATTTCGTTGAAGATGACATCTCTGCTTATAATCACCCGTTGTTTCCCTGGTTCAAGACACCAGAGTCTACACCCTTTCGTTCCTTCTTGGTATCCCAAGAACACACATCTCCAAGCCCGAGCTTGAACTTTATCTTGTTTACAATGTGCATAAGCTGCACATCTGAAGGTCTTCAGGCTGTCATAATTTGCAGGGTAGTTGTGCCAAACCTCAAAAGGTGTCTTGAAACTTAATGTAGTTGAAGGCGACAAATTAATGAGATATGCTGCAGTTGCCACTGCTTCAGCCCAGAAAACCCGTGGTACACCAGCAGTGATCATCATACATCTCACCTTCTCCAGTATAGTTCTATTCATGCGTTCGGTTAACCCATTTTGTTGAGGGGTGTAACTCACAGTACGATGGCGTACAATACCTTCTCTTTTACAGAAATCAGTGAACTCATTAGAACAGAACTCCATACCGTTGTCAGTTCTTAACTTTTTAACCTTGGTTCCTGTTTGGTTTTCCACCATTGCTTTCCATTGTTTGAAAGTCTCGAAAACCTTATCTTTGGTTTTTAGACAGTACACCCACAATTTTCTTGAGTAGTCATCGATTATGGCCAGGAAGTATTGAGCTCCTCCCTTTGAGACCACTTTTTCAGGAGCCCATACATCGAAGTGAACAAACTCAAGAACTCCACTTGAATTGTGATTTGACTTGCTGAAACTTATCCGTGTGCTTTTACCTAAAACACACGTTTCACAAAATTCCAACTTTGTCACTTCCATCTTTGATAATAAGTTTTGTTTCTGTAATTCCAAGAGACCCTTCTCATTGATATGGCCTAATCTGTTGTGCCAGAGTTCAGTATAGTTACCTTGAGCGCCATTTGCTTGAGGTACTTCACCTGAAGATGTTTTGCCTTGAAGAATGTATAGACCATTACTCAGATATCCTTTCATTAAGGTGAGAATCCCTTTCTGCACTTTCAGAGATTCATTCTCAATTTTAATAGTGCATCCCGACTTATCCAGCATTCCTATGGAGATGAGGTTACGTTTGAGTTGTGGAACGTATCTCACGTTTTGAATGGTTCTCATGCACCCATCATGCATGAGTGTCTGGATGTTTCCTTCTCCTTCAACCTGACAAGCTTGATTATTTCCCAGCAAAACTTTGCCACCTGATTTGCTGCAATAATCCAGCAACCAATCCTTTCTTGGCGTCATATGGAAAGAGCAGCCAGAGTCTAGTATCCACACTTCTTTAGGATCCGTAGCTGAAGCTACTAATACCTCTGATGATTCATATCCATCAGAAGCCACTGACACTTCTCCCTTTTCTGGCTTTCAGTCACCTTTCTTCCTCTTCCATTCGTAGCAGTCTTTTTTAAAATTCCCTTCTTTATGGCAAAAGAAGCACCTTTTTCCTCCTTTGGATTTTGATCTGGACCGTCCCTTGGTAGATTTCCCTTCTCTGTTATGGCTTCTTCCTCTTATGACAAGTCCTTCCCCTTCGGAGTTATCCCGTATATCAGACCTTTTTTGTAATTCCTTTGAGTTAAGCGCTGCCTTAACTTCTGACATCGTCAAGGTTTGTTTACCATACAACATGGTATCGACAAAGTGCTCGTACAGTTTCGGCAGAGAACTTAATAGGATTATTGCTTGATCCTCCTCTTCCACCTTAACTTCGATGCTATTGAGGACAAGGATAATTTTGTTAAAATCATCCACATGTCGACGCATTTCCTTGGAATCATCCATCGTGAGTGTGTATAGCTTCTTCTTTAGGTATAATCTGTTTGCAAGGGATCTTTTCATATATAGGGCCTCTAGTTTGAGCTAGACAGAGACTACATTACATTCTTCGGTTACTTCCCGCAAGACTTCATCTCCTAAACTTAGCAAGATTGCGCTGTGGGCTTTAGCTTCAGTATCATCCGCCTTAATCTTGTCCAATTCTCGCAGTGTCTTCATGGCTTCTTCATCGATGGCTTGAGCCAATCCTTGATGAACGAGTAGGGCCTTCATTTTTACGCGCCATAAACTGAAGTTGTTATCGCCTGTAAACCGATCGACTTCAAACTTCGCCATGGATCAAGACTGAGTTACTTGATCCCCAGAACCACTGCCAAGAATCCAAATCTTTATCTGTGCCAGTGGAGGTAAGCGAGATCCACGCTCACTGCACCAATTGTTGTTTGTTTCACAGCAATTCCACCATAATCACCCGCAAAGAACAAAAAATATCAAGACGAAGAGTTACGTGGTTCGGACAATTGTGTCCTACATCCACGGGTAAAGGGTATTCTTTCTATTAATATCATCAAGGAATACACAAAGATTATAGACTCATCGACTTATTGCAGAAACTATACATGAAAAATGGCTTCTAACCTGAAACCCATTTTTGCACCGAGAAGACAACCTCTCACCGTAACATTCACTGTTCAATTCTGTTTACCTCTGTTTTCATTTGCCGAGAACAAAGAGCTTCTACCAGAAAACAACTGAACTCCTTTAATGCTACTAAACACACCTTTTATACTTCATCATAGTAACTGTCATCAACAGTCACTTAGCCCAATATGTAAAATCGTCTAATAACTGAGTCATATTCTACATATATATATATAACATGAAACCGACTCGACTCAAATGAAAACTGGGTTATTTATATATATGCATTTATTGTCATGCCATAAAAATGCTACACAAACTGATTCAAACTATCTATACTTTGATTAACCCGAAATTAAAGAATAAGTACACATAGTTGAGAGTCTTTTGATTTTATTATTATACCTGATTATATACAGGCTGCAAAGCAACAACTAGGAAACAGCCATTGTGAGTTGGATCAAATGGGATTTGCAATATAAAGTATTACAAGAAATCTGTAGACTTTTGATAGATTCTTGGCTCTACATTGAAGGCTTCTAGTTGTTTATATTAAATGAGGTCAACTCTAGTCCGACATTCAATAGTGTGTGAATTTAGAACTAGGATCCAATTTTTCTCTTTTTCTTTCTGGCCATTTTTTTGATTGTTTAATTTGGGTCGAAATTCGCACGATTTTATTTTTGGATTTAGCCTAAAACACGTTATAATAGGTAGGAAAGAAAACTCTATTTATAAACTATTTATTTTTCATTCTCCCAAGTGATGTGAGATTTTGCACCTTTACTAATACGAGCTGAGCTCTTACAATCAATAAAATTTTGACTCATTTTTGCCTTTACATTGTGGGCTACCACTATCTCTCCTTCTTGGGGGCCCGACTTCTTCGTCGGCCACACTTCCGGTTGGAATCTACCTCTGATCTCATTTGTAGAGTTTCCAGACCTCTTATTACAATATTGTCTGCTTTAGGCCAAAGTCCGTACGATTTTGTTCTTGGGGTTAACCCAAAATGTGTTACACTAGGTATTAAGGAGAACTCTACTTATAAACCATTCACTTTTCACTCTCTCAAGCGATATGAGATTGTGCACCCCCACTGGTATGAGTTAGTCCCTTACAATCAACAAAATTTTAGGTCGTTCTTGCCTTCACCTGGCAGGCTCCCACAGTATGTGTGTGTCTACAAATTCATAGATATCTAGAGAGATAGATATCTTTAGAAAGATAATATTTTTCAGAGGGATCCAAATACATATTTTGATCAATCGATAGATATTAATCTATTTCTTACGTGATTATTTCTAAGTTTTTATAATTATATTTTTTTTCGACTGCATAAACGATCTCTTGTAATAGTTTTCGGCATAGTTAGCTTCTTCTCTTCCCCATGACTTTTTTCCCGTTAAGGTTTCTATTTAATGTTTTAGTATTATTCTTCTCTTTTTTATCGTTTATTGTTTTCATTCTCAAATAGTCGAATACATACATATTGTACATGCATATATAACTAGTCATGCTCGTGACTCATCTATTAGCTTGTAAGCCTATTAAAAGTAGGTTGACTAAGTTAATATATGAAGTTAAAGATCATGGAAGAAAATTTCAAATAAATTGTCTGTTTTTTTATGCAAATATTGCTGCAATTTCTTCATAAATTTGCTTATTTAAACCATCTTCACTACAATAATTAGGTAAATAATTCAATTTCAAATCGTATAGTATGAATTGAGTCATTCTTAAAGGAAGTCGAGGACGATAAGTTTCTTGAATTTTAATACATTTTGATGATGATAGTGAGGTCATTTGGGATGCATGATATATTTTATATGCACATATTTATTTAATTATTATTGTAAGTGAAGTCAATGGGACAGATTTTTGGACTAGGGAACCATAATATTCATTTTTATTTACTAAATTGAAGATTATATTTAATTAATTTATTTTTTTCAACATGTTTCTTCTTCTTTTGGTTAATGTCTTGGTCGGGAAGTCAAATGGGTTAAGAGAGATTCTAGCTATCGAAATTGCCTTATTATAACCCGATAAGGACGAGAACCCAAGTTTGATCTCTATTGTATACACACTTGTTGAAAGAGTTTTACTCGATTAGTTTTGGATTACAACTCTTTCACATTTTTTGGCCCCGGTCATGGTTACTCTCTGGCTATATGAAGGCCCGAAAAAATCTCGTTTAGACAAGAAAATTAATATGTGAAGATTAAATGTGTGTTACTAGTATTAAATATTTTATTTATTAAACTATTTTTCTATTTTTGCTTTCATTTTAAGATATGTTAAATGGGTTGGGCCTAGCTAACGTATTGAGGTCTAATTGGCTTTTAAAATTTTACAAAATGAAATCGAATCGAGCTAGGTTTGGAATCAGAGGAAAATCCAGTCTGGTTTTACCTCGGTTCTGGTCAAGTTTTGGTTTCCTTTTGGTCGATTTTGATTGATAATTCTTCAAAAAATTTCAAAAACTAAAACCTAAAGAATCTCTTAATGAGTTTTGAAAAATTAAAACAAAAAACTAAACCAAAAACCTTTAGTTTTTTGCGTTATGTGCTCTCAATTTAGTTTTTTCAGTGTTGGCTCAGCTAAAAATTTTGATTCAATCTAGTTAGGTGGTAACGAATAAGATTTCACGCATATAATCATAACTTAAATGAAAGATTAATTTAACAAAAATATAATAAATATTAAAAATACTCATATTTATTATTTTATTTTTATCTAATTTTTTAAATAAATATATTAAGTTCATCATTCATGTTCAAATGAATGGGCCTTTGTGTTTAGGCCCAATTAAACAAATTCGACATTCAAAGGCCCAAAAAATGATTTCAAATTGGACCACCAAATTCTTCCACCAGTAAGATTCACCGTGGCGAATCGGTCACTCTCGGTTTCACTCCGCTTCTGAAAGTACTAAACATATCCTCAATTTGAAATCCAAATCATCTATAATCTCAAATTATAATTTGAATCTCAAACTACAATTCGATTTATCGTTTGAAAGAATCTTATAAGAACTAATTATCTAATCTATATAATTAATTTAGTGAAATTAACATTATAGACTCTATACTTTGGGATCAATGACAAATTAAATACAGAAAAAAATTTATAGACAACTAAAACCCTGAACTATGAAAAAAAATGACATTGACCTCGTAGTCACGTTTCCCGTCAAATGAAGACGTTCAAGACAACAACAATACGCGATGGATGTCTGTCCTACCCGTTGGATCGAGGGACGGACGTCCCTCGATTGGAATGGATGCCGAGGATGAATTTAGGGCATCCTCCAAATACAGACGTCCCTCGACCAAAGACGGACGTCCGTTTCAGCCTGAACGACAAGGTCTTAAGTCAAGAGACGTCCGTTATGGACAGAACGATGTAGTCTAAAGTCGAGGGGCATCCGTTTTGGGATGAGGGACGTCCGATTTGGGAAGAGATCCGTCCATTTTGGAAGAGGGTCATCCGAATTTGGACAAGAGACATCCGTTGTGGATCGATGGATGTCTGTTGTAAGCTAAAGGACATCCGTTGTTGCTGCCTTGACAGGAAACGTAACTGCGAGGTCGGCGTCGTTCTTTTTCCATAGGTCAGAGTCTTAATTGTCCGTAAATTTTTCATAGAGTTTGCGCTGTTGATGACCCCATACTATAGGATATATGTGTTAATTTCCCATTAATTTATCATACATTAACATGTAACTTATCGTATTTTAACAACACGTAAACCTGATCGTCAAAAAATTTGAATTGAAATTCAAAAATAACATCTAATCATCTTTTCAGTTAGCGATAGATCTCCAAAACAATAAAATCTTTGAAATATAACACATTCTGATATAAATAACCAAGTTCATCCAGCGGAAAAGTGACGAACTCCACCTAAAATGGCGAGAACAAGCCCTCTGTTTTGCTGTCTACTTTTCATAGCCTTTGCGCTTGCTCATATCAATGGCTCTGCAGGAGAGGAGAAGGTTGGAATTTATGAGTTGAAGAAAGGAGATTTCTCCCTAAAATTCACGAATTATGGAGCTACTTTGCTCTCCTTCATTCTGCCTGATAAAAATGGTCTGTTTTTCTTCAGTTTTTTTTTTTTTTTGCAGAATTAATCTGATTTTTCTTCGTTTTACAGGGAAGAAAGATGATGTTGTTCTTGCTTTTGGTTCTGTGAAAGACTACCTCGTGAGATTGGTTCCTTTTTTTTCAATAATGAGACGAAATTTTGCATTAATCGATCTAGTTTTGAATATTCCGATCATTGTCGCAGAACGATACGACCTACTTCGGAAACCTCGTCGGACGGGTGGCGAACAGGATCGGTGGAGCTCAGTTCACCTTAAATGGCGTCCAATATAAACTGGTAGCCAATGAAGGGAAGAACATCCTCCACGGTAGATAATTCGACATTTTTTTCTTGTTTCTTACGTGTTTTTCGCTGGGTTTGATCCATTTTTCTGCGGCTATGTCGTTTAGGTGGCCATAGAGGATTCGGCGATGTCATTTGGACTGTAAAAAGCTACAAAAAAAACAGTCATATTACATTTACATACGACAGCTTTGATGGCGAACAAGGTAGTTTTCGGATTTTCTCATCTTCTGGTTTTTGTTTTTGTCAATTTGAGCCGGAGATTGATTTACAATATTCCGATAGGATTTCCCGGAGATCTCTCCGTCACTGTGACCTACATGTTGATCGGAACAAATATGTATGGAGTGAAAATGGAGGCAAAAGCTCATAACAAAGCCACGCCTGTAAATCTAGCCCAGCATGCTTACTGGAACCTCAACGGCCATGCAAGTGGAAACATCCTCTCACATAAAATCCAGATCTTCGGGTCCAAAATCACTCCGGTAGACGATCAGCTTATTCCAACCGGCGAGATCAAGTCCATCGAAGGCACACCCTACGATTTCCTCCAACCCCATTCGATCGGAAGCAAAATAAACGACCTGCAGGACGGCTACGACATCAACTACGTGCTAGACAAAACGAGTCCACTGCACTTGAATAAGGTGGCGGACCTGGAAGCAGATGTTTCTGGTAGAAAACTGGAGTTGTGGAGTAACCAACCCGGATTGCAGTTTTACACAGGTAACAAACTGGACAACGTGACTGGAAAAAACGGAGTGATTTATCCAATTCATGCCGGACTCTGCCTGGAGACTCAGGGCTTCCCAGATTCCGTCAACCACCCAAACTTTCCGTCTCAAATCGTCAATCCGGGAGAAACTTACCGGCATGCAATGGTTTACAGATTCAACCTTCACCCTGACAACAAATCCTAGACATAGTTTTTCAGAGTACACGAGGCAACAGGGGTCTATATTTCTAATCTAGTTTTGTTTTTTAAGGGTAGTTTCTTCTTCAATAAAACCAGCAGGCTAGTAGCATGGCCATCCATGAACTATGCATGGTTTCTAAAGCATTTTCTTGTTTTTCTCCATGAATTTCCCTATGATCAGGATTATAGCAATCCATACCCATCAAGAAAAAAAGGATTTCTTCAAGAAATTACATCTGAAAATATAAACTAGAGCAAGAACGACATAGAATCCAGTTTATCGGCAGTGAATTAAACGAGAATAATCCAGAAAAT
Source organism: Begonia loranthoides (assembly GCA_022433065.1). NCBI lineage: Eukaryota > Viridiplantae > Streptophyta > Magnoliopsida > Cucurbitales > Begoniaceae > Begonia > Begonia loranthoides. Next base: position 245,394 of record CM039480.1, on the reverse strand, counting down.
TAAAGAAAAAGAAAAACCCAGAGTACCAGAGATTGTCTGCTTTCAGTTTCATTCAGTGAGTGGAATGAGATGTAGAGGTTGTCTTCTTGAAGTCGATCTTATCGACCTTAACCTCTCCGTCGATCAGTTCATAAACGTAGACAACAACCCGGAGGCCATCGATGTCCATGAGGATAAAGCTCGGGTTGACATCATAGGTGATGCTACTGTAGGCACCGGTTGCAGATCCGGGGTTAATTACGACTCCTCCCTCGTGTTTGTAAGCCGTAAATTGATGGGTGTGACCCGTCACGAGAATGTCGACGTCCAGCTGCCTTTGCAGCATAGCAAGTGAATCAAGGTCTCCCCATGGAATAACCTTCAACATAAACAATTCAAAGATTTTATCGATTCAAAGATTCGATCATCTTTTCGATTCATCGCATTGCAATCAGATAACACTCGTATAAATTTTGTTCAAAAATTGATCGCACGTCAAAACGGTTCAACACCGACCCTTTTTTTTTGTTTCGTTCTTACAAGATTGTCGATCGGGAAACAAGATTGTCGATCGGGAAATGAGGTCTAAGAAAAATCAACAAGCCCAAACCATTTTGAGAATTATTCTCTGTAATTATTTCACTTTCTATTTCGATTTTGAAACAAATATTCAGCTGCTCTAGAAACCATGATTTCATGTAGAGATCATGGATAAAATGCACATAGCCAAGGGGAAAACTGCAAATTCTAGAGGGAAGAGTTGACTAAAACCTGGTGTCCATGGCACAATCCCAGCTTAAATTGGCCAATCGTCAGAGTTTTTGACTCTGGATATCGCGTATCTTCATCATATTCACCTCGTGCTATGTGCAAATCAGGACATATCGTCTTCAAGTAGTCATGCACTTCCTGAAAATACCATTCATAAAATTAACTTCACAAATCTTCAACAAGGACTGTGAAAACTTATTTGCCAAACATAAGCTACTTGCAATCTAGCCTGAATATTCAGCTCCGAAACTCAAATGGTTCGTCTATACTCAACCAAAGTGATGTTGATAGAACTACGAATAGCAAACTCGTTAAACAACAAAATAGGATTTCGATTTATAAAATTGATTATATGCACACCAGATATCAGAAGAGGCTAACAAATATCCGTCAGAAACAAAAAGTTGCGAAGGTGGAATATAAAAGTTGAAATTTTGCAGACGACGTATATTAATCAGTGTTCATGAAGATATTATAATCCATCCAAGAACTACCAATAAAACTTGATTTCTAGATAATCAGAATCAAGTAAATAACTCAAAAGCCAAAAAGATCACTCCAACAATGATGAGGCTGTTATCCAAATTAAAAAGCTCCAATGAGCATGGTCAAAATCTTCATTTAAAATCAGAAATTAAAAATGAGTTATGGCCATTCAAATCATCCCCATAAGCAAAAGGAGAGCTGGAATACAAGGAATTCATCTTACCCTCATTTTAGGTCGCAGACATAAAGAGTAGAATCCATTAAACCAACAGTTAAAACCACAAAAAGCAGCTTATAAACGAACTCACAGAGAAATAAAAGGAGAAAAAAATGAATGAAATTAACATACTTTGATACAAAGATTGCCAGTGCAAATGATGTGCTGAATTTTGCCAGGAACAAGCATGGACTTAAACTTCACGGGCAGATCAGGAGCTCTATGGGGAATATGCAAATCCCCCAAAGCCAAAACCAGCACCATTTTTCCTCAGAGCCCACTTCCTAAATCTGCAATAGAATTCAACACCCACGCACCCAATCACCCATACTACTCATCAAATCAAAGACTGCTTCCTGGCTTACAAAATTAAAATCGTCGCTAACCATCACTACTGTAATCTTCATTTCAAGAACAACATATAAAGAGAGGAAAAAAAAAAAGGGATTCCATTATCGTACCGGATGGAGCAATCGATTTGATCAAGCTGGCAATTGCATACAAATTGTCTTCCGTCGACCGTCGTAATCGCTGAAAG
>CM039480.1:93942-238462 GCA_022433065.1 Begonia loranthoides | reverse complement strand
TTATTATTAATTGCGACTGCAATGTCATGCAGTATAATTAGAGTGTAAAATTAAATAGTAAATCTAACATTACTCATAAAAAAACATACAAGCACCCAAAATAGATGTGAAAAATAAATGAACAATCGTAAAAAAATATATGGTATAGTGAATCTATTAATGCAACACCCTCTAGTGTTCCAAGTACAATATTGTCTACTTCTGGACTGAGATCTGTAAGATTTTATTCTTTGAGGTTAGCCCAAAATACGTTGTGCTAAGTAAAGAAAGAAACTCTACTTATAAACCATGTATTTTCTACTCTCTCAAGTGATTGAGATTGAGGGTATTTTCTACTCTCCTATGTGATATGAGATTTTATACCCTTACTAAAATGGACGGAACCCACACCAGAACCTTTCTTAGTCTTGCAAACTGCCACGATTAATGTATAATACTCAAAAAATCAAACTTAGGGTAGACATATTCGTATTATAAATCTTACTCAGATCTGGTTCATTTTTTCCCAACCAGAAGTTTATTATTCATGTTATTTATGAAAGTAGTAGTAGCTAATAAGCACTAAATTTGCTAAAAGATATCAATGATTTCTTATTATAGGCCATAGGACAGTCTTTTCAAGCATTTAACTGCAGCTAGGGCACACTAATCACAAAACCAGATGTAGCAAAAACCCTAGAACTCAAAGACAAGTACCAAAATATAAAATATTACAAACCAACCCCTAAAAACTTCAGACCTCCATCTCTAACTACTGCATGAGTAAGCTCCTAATAATGGCTGCCTGAGCTGTGTCGGACGATGCCAGCAACTCTGAAAGCCTTTCGCTCAGATCGTCCACTTCTCTATGCAGGCTTCTGATGTAGCTGCAAGTCTCTTGTAACACTTTGGCTGCTGAAACCTGCACTCAAAAACAACAATACAAGTGAGGTTTTTGACTACGGTTCTTTCGAAACAATGACACTACACCAATCAATGTCTTTTTTTGACTTTTTTCTTTTGTTTAATTCATAAAGTGGACCGTTAAAATCGAAGTTTCAAAGTTTTATCACCTTGTTGGAGCTTCGATTACGAATCTCGGGTAGAAGCTGTTGCAGCTTGGAAACAAGATCGTTGATTTGATCATCAGTGATCCTTGAGCTGCTAGATTGTCTTGATCTAGCCCTTCTGCTCGACATCCTCAGTGATTTTTGAGTATTATACTTGTGCGGGAGAGAAAATGCGTGGCTGCTGGGCGGAGGAGAAACTTAAAAGAAGACAAATGGAAGAAACTAGAGGGTTGTCAGAGAACAAAATGAGTTATATCAGATAGAGAGAGAGATTGGCCTTCTTGGATGGGAATTTGAAAGAAAAAGGAAGTGAAGTTAGAGATAGAGATAGAGACTAGTTATGGAGGAATAAGTGATGCTTGTTTTTGAAGAAAGATAGAGGGAGAGAGAAAGAGAAAGCGAGCTAGTTTGGCACAAAATCACAGGCAGTGGCTTATGGGGGAGTTGCATAGACAAGTGCATGGGAGAAAGTAGTGGGGTAAGCTCAATTTAAATAGGGTTTTGCATACACTTAATGGGGGAAGAGAGAGATGAGAGAGAGAGAGAGAGAGAAGAGAGAGAGAGAGGGGTTAAAAAGATAGAAAGTCTAGAAATGCGTCATAGTTACATTTCCGAGTTGGGTTAGATTAGATGATCTCATTTCTTTACGAGCCCCTATGTCTTTTCCTTTTTTCTTATCCTTCTACTTTTCTTTAATAACTTATAGTACATATTTCTCTCTTTTCTTTCCCATTTTAATGTGTTTTAACGTACGTATTTATAATTATATTGATGAAAATTAAACAAATTTCCGCTCTTATTCTTACTTAACATAGTTATAATATGATAACTCTTCTTATGAAGGTCAAGAAAGACTCAGGTGTGGGTCCGACTTATATCAGTGGCAATATAAAATCTCATATCACTTAGGAGAATAGAAAATGCATGGTTTATAAGTAGGGTTTTCCTCCTTATATAGTACAACGCGTTTTGAGCTAACCTCAAAAATAAAATTATGCAGGATTCGACCTAAAATAGATAATATTATACTGAGAGCACTGAAAGACGATGCACATAATTTCAAAAACTTTTCCTCAAGCGTGAGTCCAATAGTTTGATTTTTTTTCCCACTAACAAAAAAAATCAATTGCAAACAATTTAATACAATTTCAATTTTATTTATAAATTATTAATAATTTTTTCTTTTAAAAAAAAATTAGAATTAAATATTTGAACAATTATTAGTCATTTTTGACTGGTCAAAGTTAAGGCCTCCATGCATGTTCAATTTCCTACGCTGTACGGATCATTTTTAAGAACTGGGTTAGAATAGTTACACCGACCTATTTACTCTCATTAACATTAATTAATTAATTAATTTATTTATTTATTCATACTTACATTTACATATAAGTCCTCACGGTATATATATATATAGCGAATCTCAACTCAGTTAATTCTTATTAAATAGTAATTGGATTTTAATTTTTCACATTTTGATTTTACTTGCAAGCAAGATGATTATCTGTTGTTAATTCATTATTATAATAATTTTATTAATTTTAATTTATTATAATTATTTTACTAATGGCATTTATATGTGGGTAACTCTTTTATTTTTTCTTTCTTAAAGTTTCTATATGATGTGACATTTATTTATTAATATAAATCATTGTTGCGATGACTTGAGTTAAAATGACTATAACAGTCATATTTAGAATAATTAAATGTGATTAAATGATAATAAACCATGAGTTGCTAGATGGAAAAATTAAGCCATTATAGTGAGTAGTCATATGATATGACTTTAAAGAAGAAATTGATTAATTAATTGAGGACACATTTCTAAACTAAAAATAAATATAATAGTAGATACCTTAAACTATAAAATGATGATAAAATTAGAGTAATTGGATATATATTCATTAAGGTATTTATTTTTTGCACAAAAGTTAATAAATGTGATGCATGTGAGCATAGTCATTGTTTGGAATAAATTGAAGAAGTTATCGTGCTTAGAATTTCAAACCCTTTTAAGATAACAAATTAGATAGCGTATGACAAAAATTGGCTTTGGAATTGAGTCAATTAGATATGAAAGTGAAAAGTTACGCACGTGTGAAGTTAACATAGTGCATAAGGAAGTAGTCAAGTTATGCTATCGATTTCGCGTGATTTATAATAGATGCTCGAGTTGGGATTGAGGAGTATAAAGCATGTCATATGGACCTTGTTGGACATGATTTAGCATGTCAATGAATGAAATCTATCGACCAATAGAATAGTGTCACATGCCACTTTGAAATTAGTAACTAAATATATAATTAAGGTGTAATTAGAGGCTATTAAGGTTAATTAATCATAATTAATTATGTTAATATTGGAGATTAGCTTAAAACTAATACAAATTAATTAGATTAATCTAATTGTAATTAAAAGATAATAAATCATGATATTTTTGGGAAATATTCATATATTTAAGGTTAAAATGGTAAATTTTGAAAGGCAAAATGGGCAAAAGGGTAATTTTACACATGGAAAACTCTAGAAATGTGTAAAAATTTCTAAGCAAAACCATTTTCGTGATGGTCCAGAGAGAGAAAGGAAAGAAGAGAAAAGAAAAAAAAGAGAAACAAAGGAAAAGTGAGAAATTGTGGAGAAAGGAGTGCAAATTGATCTCTAAGTCCTCAAGAAAAGTTGTTTCTCTCTTTAAAAGGATTCTTTTAAGCTAAGAATCAAGTCTTGGGAGTGAACAAATAAAGAAATTAAAGAGGCAAGAAACTCTAATCTAAGTTTTAAATAAACTACGATGGACTATGATAATGCATATTAGCATTCATAAAATATGTTAATATAGTACTTGCTAATAATGACACCATTCAAATAATATGGTTCATGGACATGCATTAATTCGTTTATCATAGCATGAGTTGTGTATGTGACATGCATTTTATATACATTGCATATTCTTGAGTATAGGATGGAAAGTTTGATGACATGGTGAATTGTATGTAAAATTGAGGAGGATTCTAGAATTATACCCAATGTATGAGAAAATTAATTTTATCTTTTGTTAGTTTAAAAAATGAACAAGTGAAGAAATATACAAACATAGATTAACTTTCAAAATCTTTTTGTCATTTTTAATCAGCCTCTAGAGTCATTGGTGGGGCAAGTTTTGAAAACTATTGCTACATACTATATCATAGCTATATAGAAAATAATGTCATCACCGTTTTCTTTAGAAAATAGTCATAGGGAAAATAATGTCGCTCATGAACCTCTGCAAGATGAATGCTTGCAGACACGCAAGTGAAAGAAAAGTGATTGTCCAATTTTAGGGATTTGCTCGCATGGACACAGCATCAAGGCTACCCTACTACAATATCGCACGTACAAACAAAACTCCTTCACACATCAAAGGTGTGAATCTAACAAATAGCTCAAATCACGAGCCTAATATAGTTGGAAACTTCATCCAAAATATAATATGAAATATCATGCTTGCATAAGTAAACGTTTAAAAAGCAATGCACATGTTGGTGTTAAACAGGACATGTCAGGTTTTTGAGTGTGATTTATCACAAAATAAGAGTTTTGAAAATTATGATGCATATGCAAATATAGTAAAAGAAACTCCTACCTCAACGGTTGTTAGCAACAGTACTCCTGAGAATAGATCAAAGTCAGCAAAATCGTTAGAACTTATATCAAAACTAAGGTCAAAATTCCTTATAAAACTCTAGAGATAATGGATGAGACCTATACCGCAAAAAGTCGTGAACTTCGCTAAGGCAACAAAAATTCAAACCCGACTAATACCTCAATAAATTGTCTGAAAGCATGCCAAACAATGCCCAAAATATGAAATGAAATGGCACAAAAGTGGCCCGACACTGTGACTCAGGAAAGGTTGCATCACAGCTCGGTGCATGTGGCGCAAGTACAAATCATTACGCCACGCCGCTGCTTCGCTTGAGGAAATATCCCAATTTTCTGCCATTTTTTCGCAAAAAAACTCAACCTAAAACTTATACCTACGTCATCAGAACACTAAATCCAAATACATAAATTTTAACAAATGATTTGAAGTTTTTAAGCTTGAAATTGTATTTCCAATGAGAACATGAAAACTAGCGAAACAGAAGGTTAGATCAGACGTATCCTTGAAGAATGTTGCTAGAACTCAAAGATTTACTCCTCGACTAGATTGATCGATCGCGAAAATGACTCTCTCCCTTGCAGTCTATCCCTCTCTTTTCGCGCTCTATCTGCAACAAACAAAAAGGAAGGGGTTTCCCTTCCCTTTTATAAAAAATTTAATATTTTTATTTTAAATTTAATTCAATATATAAAATATGGTATACAATATTATATTATATATTGAATAAATTCTGATTCGCTGAAAATTTGAACGTTATCTAAAACTACATTCAAGGTAATTTTGATTTATCTAATACAATTTTGAACTTTTAACCATGCAATAGCTCCCAAAATTTTACCAATTTGACCATTTGACCAAAAAATTACACGTGTTCGAACAGTAACAAGTTATGGAAATTTAAGTCAAAACGAATCAAATTAATTTTCATAAACACAAAAAAAATTACTCAAAAAATTTATTAATTAAAAATTCATAGATTTTACAAGTTCATTCTCACCCGGAGTGACTATTTTTCTAAAGAATAATCGTAGTGATCAAGACTAGGAGTGGTCGAGTTTTTGTTGGAATTCCTTCCTTTCCATATCTTTTTGCTTTCGATTGTTTGTTTCATTTGGTAAGGTTTATCTCTTTTCCTTTTTATTTTCGGTCTATAAAAGTTAAATTTGGTGTGCCACATTTTATTTTTCTGTAGAGTATTTCCATTTTAGATTTAATTATATTGCGCTCTCATAAATTCTTTGCAATCACAATATAGGCATATCTCATCTCGTGTGGGTTATGACTTATAACTGATGTAATACAATACCCTTTTCTTTAGAACCCTTCTGTGTTGTACAATTTCCTCTCTCTCACTCAACTATTTCCAAAACATACTATACTTTTCTCCAAACTTGGGATTTCCTGATGAAATGTCAAGATCAAAATGAGAGAAACAACTCATTGTTAAGGTATTTGAAGGGAAAATTAGTAAAAACTTCAAATTTCATAATAATAAATTTCATATGTAAATTTTTCTCATTATTTTATGTTAACGTATTTGGACTTGACCCGTTTGTTGAATAGCGATCATGTGGGAAGTTTCAGTCAATTCATCAAACCAGTGGAAGTTGTGAGTTACAGCATGGTAATAAAGTGATAAATTTAATTAAGCAAATAAGAATTTCCTCAAGATGAAATTTTGATTTGAATTTGAATTTTTTGGAGACCGAGGTTTATAATGGATTCACTTTATATATATTAAATTAAATATGAAATAAAAGCTAAATTTTTTTTAGGGGAAAAGAAACTTTTTTTCTCTCTTTCGGTCACTAATGACAAGAGAAGGGAGAGAGGGAGACCGAGAGAGAAGTGAGAGTTCCAGTGAGAGTGAAGCTTTAATCTCTGGCTTTGTGAAGAGACTTCAAGGGTAAGTAATTTCCTCCTCTCCGTTTCTACGTTTAAAGTTTAGGTTTATGTTGGTTTCGAATTCAAACTGGGAAACTAAAATCCATATATTATATCAACAATATTTGGGTAGATTTAGAGTTTATATAGGAGTTTAGGCCGATTGGAGGCAAAAATCGGCGAAAAGGGGCACATTTTCCTTATGGTATTGCGCTGGAAAATTGTCCTACAAAAGTGCAGGCGTCTGCGGATGTGCGGGCGTCTACAGATGCGAGCTCTGGGTCTGCAAATAGGTCGGTGTACACGATGTGCAAATGTCCACAGATGTACGCTATGTGTCCGAGGATACGTGTTCTGCGCTCACGAATGTGGATCTACGCACGCAGATGTGCAAGCTTTTATGGATGTAGTTTTTGCATCCCAGGATGCGTAGCTCTGGACGTCCACACTAAAACCAATTCTAGACTGGGCGACCATGCTAGTTGTCTATGGCAAGATCCGAATAACTGTAACAGACCTTTTGGGCCACCTCGACAAAGTTTGTAGACATGAATGCTTTCCTTCCAGCTTGGGTTCCTAGTCCCTGTATAAGACCAATTCTCTATTATTCCCCTTGAGTTTTGCTCTATTGTAGGTTCAAATGAGTTTGCTGACTGCGAGCCTATTCTCGAGGTAGTTGCTTGTGCTGGTAAGAAGAGCAACCATCGTCCAGGTAGGGATTTTAACTGTTTTACAATACATCATGGTTTTTAAAACTTATCACATATAAAAACCTAACAGGGACTATTTGACAGTACGTTTGTTTTTATACTATATGTACGCACATTTTTACACATTTAAATTTACATGTGCATAGTATTTCATTGTCTTATTAAGTTGTTCACAAAAGGATTTCATGTTGTTTTGGATGACCTCAGTGTCAAAACAACATGAGGCTATCCAAGTAAACCTTCTACTGCATAAAGGTGTTTTGTTTGTTACGACGCAAAATGAGTAATAAGGCGACAATGACTCGCTTCTTGGATTTAAAATTCCTAAATCTGATTAGGGTATGTTTATTTCACGATCGTTTTGAAATGGCGTTGTTGGATCTTTAAATCGCTATTATCTTTTCCTTCTGACTCATGTGACTTATTGGATCTTCGCATAGCAATCATTCATATACGCCTTGTGGGCAAGTGTGTCGGGGGTCCTTGAGCAACCTTTCTTTTTCACTGGGCTATTTTTTCAAAAGTAAAACTGGTAGGGTCTATTTTGCTATAGTTGTTTATGTATATAACAAAGTTTTGAAAACTGTATAATCATTGGCTCATGGGGCCCTTTTGTTAAAATGGTAAAGGAGTTTTCAAAGGTTTTGTAAATCCATGCATAGCACGTTAATGCATCATGGTTTTAAAAGGAAAGGTAAACCAGTTTTTACAAGCATTGCATATGGTATAATTTTCCTACTTAGTTAGTCACTCACCTAAAACGACTCCCTTTCAGGTAAGCATCGAGGCGGCCCAGAGTAATAGCTAAAGAGAAGACTTTTTCTATCTTTTTTTTCCCTGAGTGTTTGAACCCTTGGTTATGATTATTCTTTGGGTATGTATAACAAATTTAAACCTCGTTGGTTGTTTAGATTTCTGCACAATATTATGTTTCTTATTGCACTATTGACTATAATCATCATGTTGATCTCAACTCATCTAGTGTGGGCTATGACTTTAAATTTCAAATAAAGCTTCCACTGTCAACCAAGCTTTGGACTGGGTGATTGGGTCATTTTTGAGAATCTGGTCGTTCGACCTAGTGTTTTTCATACCCCAAAAGGGACTTGAAACAGAATGGGGAACGACCAAACCCGAAAACGAATCAAGTCGCCTGACCCTTTAACTTTAATTTCTGAATGAGTTGCGGAAGACTTATATATGAACACTATAGCCAGGTTAAATAATAATAAACCTCTAAGTTTATCCTAACCTGATAAAAACAAACTCTCAAAAGAAATGATAAAATTAGGAAATTACTCGTTGAATCCACACGTGCCAGTAACTGATGATCTCCCACCCTGAAGCCTGAAGGGAACAATCGTTGAGGTCAGTCAACTAAACTCAAAAGGGATAAAATTTCATATTCAGTATGGAGATAACAAATATGCAAGCATGCTAAAATAATACATTTTATGCATATGAGTATAAAATATACAGTAGAGTACGTTTTAAAGCATTCCACTATAGTGTGATACGTAACAGAAAATAACCCCCTATTGTAAAAAATTTTAGTAAAAATGGAACCATTCACGAACTCCGAGCACACTTTGCTATCAGTAATAACAATTAAAACATCAATACTCAGTGATCGGAATAGCCACAAATGACCTTGATCAGGTTTAGGATTTTGTGTCTGGAACATGACACATACAATTGTCCATTACACTAATTAACATCAATCAAACGCATCCTCCAACGATCTAATGTGCGTAAATAAAACAGAACTTCCACATGGATCAGTCAAACTTGGTTTGCGTGACCAAATTGATCAGTGAAGATATTATGCATACTCGAAATAAAACATGTCTAGTGAAAATACATAGTAATACAAAAACCGACTAGCCATAACGATAGTCATGTCTTTTATATGAGAACACATCTCAAAACAAAATTTAAGAAAAATGATGCAATGTTGGACATGAAAGTAAACCCCTACCTCAACCGGGCATACCAAATCTAATCCAAGTAATCACTAATCCAAGTCTAATCCTCTCGTTAATCTTTTGGACCTATAAAATATATATAACCATATCAGTTCCCTTTTCTAAACTTTTAAAAGTTTGTTAGAACCCACAATCGGGATAGAAACTAACTCACGGAACTTACGGAACAATTCCCAATAATTTTCAATTTTTAAAATCTAATCCGGACAACCCCGAAAAAGCCTGGTCGACTGGACCAGTCATCCTCAAAAGCAGTCTGGTTGACCGCTCTTCAAGCTTTTGGTCGACCACGAACTAGGTCCAGTCGACCAATTTCTTAAATCTAGACAACCGATTTATATCACTTTTTATGATGTCAACCTAATTCTAATATCAAAAACTCTGTCAGGCCCCAAAAGGGATCCAAGACAAAACGAGGAATAGCTCGGTCTGAAAACAAACCTAGTCACCCAACCCTTTAACTTTAATTTCTTAATGAGTAGCAGAAAACTTAAATATGAATACTATAGCCAGGTTAAATAACAATAAATCTCCAAAGGTATCCTAACCTCAGAAAAACAAACTCTTGAAAGAAATGATAAAATTAGGAAATAACTAGTCGAATCCACACCTAGCAATAACTGATGATGTCACACCCCATAACATAAATTTTTTTATATATACTCTTTTATTAAGTGGAAAACCATAATATCATATTGTGGTTTAAAGAAATATAAGCATAACATAAGAATTTACATAAAAAAATCATTTTCAAACACTTGTTAACAAACTAATAATAATTTTTCTTCTTAAACTTTTCATTTTCGTATTTCACGCTTACACTTCATCTTTTTTGAGCAAAATATACACGGTCTATAAAAACTATTTTCCACCACAGTCAAAATTGTCCTGCCGGAACAAGATTCCACCCATGGAGATCCTTCAACAATTGCTCATTCTTTCACTAAGACTGATGGTAGCAAAGAATCTCTCCTACATCACAAGATTACACTACAAGTCTAACAGTCAATAAGTAATACTTGGATAAACGTGATATGCAATTTCATAAAAACATTCTTTGTTATGTTCGATCTTTTCTTTTTATTTTTCTCTTCTTTTCTTTCTTTTTTTCTTTATCGTTTAGGGGAAAGTAGGCATGACCATAAGACACACACCACTTATGTCTCACACCTTCAGGAGACAATCTCGACATCAATAGAGACCTTTGTTAGTTGTCACGTTCATCATGCACAACGACCTTAAGACCTTTGTCAAAGTTGTGGTAGATAATAACCTTACGATCTATGTCGAGATCCTAGCACGATGACCTCGTGACCTTTGTCAAGGTCCCCGTATTTCCAAACTAATGGGCTTATCCCCCATAGATCCCACTTTTGGGACAACCTATCCTTCACCCCTCGTACATTAAGTTCTATTTCAATCTTTCTTACATAAAAGTATATGCATGAAAATCATTTCCATCTGTTTCTTGAAAACGTGATGCATGAGAATAAATGCAACATTTCATATATCTCAACATATTATCTCACAACATATTATTAACCAAACATCAATACAAACAACATAGCACATCCTAACTGTAACGATCTGGTTTTTCTTTCTTAAAACGTGACATTTTTAAAAGGCCTTTTCTTTGAAAATCGGATAAAATTAAAACTTTTGCGTAGCGGAAGACTTTTCATTCTTAAAACCATTAAAAGACGATAAATACAATCTTTTTCTTAAAAACCTTTACAAGTTGAAAAACTTTGCTTAACATAAAAACAATATTCACTTTATACCTTTAACAATTACTTTACAAAATCTTTTACATTTTCTCTTGATCTTTAGCCCAGCCAGCTACAAGTTACACGCGTGCAAATCCTTCATCAACTGCTCCTATCCGTGATCTCGCATGTACCTACATCACAAGACTTAAACTATGAGCTTAAGGCTCAGTAAGCGATATAAAATATGTGATGCACATGCTAAGCAGATTTTAAAATCAGTATGCAGTTTTCTGTTTTCGTTTTCATTTTCTTTTACCGTTATCTTGATTTTACTTTACTGTTAACTTAACTTGACAGGGAGAGTAGCCAACTCAAGAACCCACATCTCGTCACACATATTCCTTTACCTTTATCTTGACTTAACTTTACTGTTAACTTAACTTAGCAGGCATTAGAGATGTCAAAACTTGACAGGGAGAGTGGCTAACTCAAGAACCCATATCTCGTCACCCCTATTTATGTTTATTCACATTTCATATGTAACGACCCGGATTTTCGTAAATCTTTTAAAATGCGTAAAAATTTAAATTTTCTTTTTGAAAGTAAATCAGAGTGCATCTAAACTGGATCGCTACCAACCGTTCATAAAACTCATTATAAAATTCCATTTTTGTAAAACTTATCCGGAAGCGTTAAAATAAAAACCATGGAGGTAAAACATTTGCGGAACCGTGAATACAATTTAACTAATGAAAACAAAACATTTAAATACGATTTATTACAACTTAACATGATTAAAACAGTTTTTCTTTTATCCTTTTTATGTCTGGCCAGTCGTGAGCATTCCTCGAGTGTGCAAACCCATCATCTCTGCTTGCTATTGTTTGTCCTTTATCTTTCGCTACTCCTAGTCCATGTGTTCCTCATAGCGTATTAGTACCTATATCTACACCACAAGCAACTGTAAACCCAAAGAGCTTAGTAAGAAAAAAAGGGAAATGCATTATGCTTATAACTCTCTTTAGTTCATTTGGAATGGGGGCCACTCAAACCAATTCTTTCATTTACCTTTCCTTTCTTTCTTTCTTTCTTTTCTTTCTTTCTTTACTCGTACTTCGAGCTGGAGATTAGAAGACCCGTATGGGATGGTATAGTGGGTCGGATCTAACCTCCTGTGGATAACTAGGTCCTGTTCCCGATATGGTAGGGGCATTTCCTAATTATCATACTAGGAACGCTACCCATCCGCCTTCTAACTCCCTTTTCTTTTCATTCATTTCCTTTGTCTTTTCATTAACATTTTACTTTCCTCACCATGCATGTGAGCACCACCCCCGTGGGAGTACTCCCTACTTTGTTTCTATTACATGATGCATGAACATACATTCTCAACCTAACATGATGCATGATGCATATAACATAACTTTAACAATTAAAGAGCACACATAAGTAATTGAAAACAAACTATAATAGAAGCACATAGAGTTGAAAGTACAGGTAAAAGGAAGTAACTGAATAATAGAAATTGAAGCGCAATACAATGAAGACTACCAATACTAGAACAATGCACAACAAGAAGCATTCATAATATTAAATTACAGAAATTATCATACTAATTATCCTAGTTAACTTCCTAATCCATTTACATGCTTCTTACATTTATATCACTAAGTCATTATTCTAATACATTATCCTATTAAATTAAAACGCTCCCACTTTGATTTTTATACTTGTATTCCACTTAACTATTCATGTCTTGGTTTAATAGAAATTAACATGCTAAAGACCTAGAACCATAAGCAATACAAGAAAATAAAACATCCATTCACTTAGTCAATGAAACTCTTAACTCTTCCACATTTCATTCATTCCCTTTTTCTCTTCTTTATTGTTCTACTCTCTAGTAAAGTAAGACATCGATTATGTAATTGAAGTGCGCATTAAGAAAGTAACTGTAAAGTAAGACACCGTTAATGAAATTGAAATGCGCATATAAAAGAAAGTAACTAAATTAAGAAATAATATAAAAGAAGCAACAATAACAGGACAAGCACACAGAGGCAAGCAATAACGTTGGAACACCCAATAGCGTTCAGCATAACAAGGGAAACAATTATAGAACTAACTGGGAACATGTCTGGATATACATATAAATCACAATAATAAAGGAGATATGACCGATCACAAGTGATGTACACATAGAAGTAAGCATAATTAAATTAACATACTCAAGAGGAATTATAATTATCATCTAGTTAATTATCCTAATTAATTTACATGCTCAATTAATCAATAAACCTGTTCAGCTGTATATAGCAGAATATGCACAAGCTGAATGAAGGAATCATGCTAGAACGAAGTAAGAATCTATCATGCTCTTAAATAGAATTGACGGCAATTTAATACAACGAATATATATACTACCACAAGTAAAGAACAAAAGACAGTAGAGAACTCTTCTCAATTCATTCATGCTCATCGCCATTCATACACTCACCGTTCTATGCTCTTCACCTTCATCCTTAAGCATTCGTCACCGAAACTAAACATTTGTATTAAAGAGAATAGTTGATAACAAAGAAGCTACACTATCAAACAACAAGGAGGCAATGAGAAGATATTATCTAAGGAATCGTGACAGTAAGACAACCAAGGAAATAATAGTAGTAGAGCAACCAAGGAACTATCAATACCATCAACTAACAGTTACTAACATTAGGAATAAGAAAATCATAGAGCACTTGACATAAACTCATGCACCCATACTTGTGGTGTAGGGCCTCAATGGCCAAAACACCCCTTAATCCTTACCTCGATTTAATCGCACGTTTGAACTTTGTTATTATTCCTTTTCCTCTTTTAATACCTTCACATATACCTTCACAATTAAAACCAATGTCAGTATTAATCTCATCGAGACATAAAACTCTCCATAATGTCACACAACAGTTTTTCAACCCACCAACACCATACAGGTTTATAACTTATCCCAGCCACTAGTACCAAAAATCATTCTCATATCATAAATTTAACCACTTAAAGCTGATCATAACTGAATCATAAACCAATACACCTAATACAACCCTTCAACCAATCGATAACAAGGAATCCCATTTCCCAGCATTTAAATCAAACCAGTGACCACATAACAAAGATTAATTCTTAACAACAAAGCGTGTTCGTCCCTTTAATGAGCATTAACAGATCTGAATATGGAAGGAACAGAGGGTACCCATTCCAAAATAGAAACGCAGAACTTCATTCCAACTTCATCAATGGATTAACAACTCAATAACAGAACTAAAGGCAGAACTCAACATCCAAATTCGTCCAAAATACCAACCATAGTGTAACATCAGACCAGAAATAGATATAGGGCAAGATTCATTACCTGCAGCACACTGCACACCTTCGAAAGAAAATCGCAGCCAACCCATGCCTAACAGTCAACAATTCCATCCCGAGCCCAAGCTCTGCACTAACCAGAAGTTCACCATTGTATCCTTATTGCACAAATTGAAATGAAGCAATCTAATTGAAAACTAATCCTCAACAGAACAGAACTGAGGGTGGGTTCTATTTTTGCTTACCAGAATCGGGAGATTTAAGGATTTGGAGCTTTAGGGTTTAGCTACTTGACGTCCAACAGCTCCGCTTAGTCGAAATTGTTCGGTTCTTCTTCGTTGTGGCCGATCTGCCGTCGCTACTCGATCGTCATCAATCGGCCATCGTTGAGCCTCCGTTGATTCACCGTTGAGATCCACGAACTAGGGAGTCGCGACCTCAGTCGCGACTCGCAATGCCCAAAGCTATTCGCCACACGCCAGTCATCGCGCGGAGGAGCCTTCGTCCGAGCTCGCCTGCCCACCATCGCCATCATCGTCCGACCCTCGCTCGCCGTCTATCTCTCGGCTCTCTATCTCCCTTTCTCATTCTGCAGATCTGAAAAATGGCATCCTTCCTCTCTCCCTTCCCCTCTATTTCTGCTTCTATTATATCTCTCCCTCATTCTCTCAATTCCATTCCGCAAATCACCCCATTTCCTCTTTATTCCCGCTTAGAAATCGCAAAATGTCTGCATACCACATGGAATTTCTCCCGATTCTCCGTCCCCCTGTTCATCCTTCAAATTTTTAAATTGTTTTATATCATATAATTTAATTAACCTATAATAATTTTAATTAACCATAACCATTATAATCTAATTAATTAACCTAATTAATTCTTTTATCTAATTACACCCTTTATAATTTAATTAAGTATAATAATTAAATATTTCTTTTACAAATTAATATTACATGTGTATTTTTATACGTCAATATACATATAGCATATTAGTCAACCCAAAATCTCAACTCACGACTCATCTTAATGTCGAATTATTATAAATTTAATTTAAATTTTTTAATTCCATCAATTAAATGTTAATTACCATATGATAAATTTTCACAATTTAATAATACATCGGTTACGTTATTGGTAACACCCCGATAATTATTCAATTAATCCAAATTACTTCATAATTATACTTCAATTTTATTTATTTAATTCTAATAAAAGTCGAGGTGTTACATCATATCCGTTTCCATTTCCTTCTCAAACACCATACTTAAAATCATTTTCGTAACATTTTAAAAACCATGATGCATGAATGCGTATGAATGCATACAATTCTATATCCTCAATTTAATCATCAAAGCATGATCAATATCAAAATCCTTAACTTAAAGAACTTAAATCTAATAAACACATCATTAAAACAATAAGCAAGCACACAACAATACATCATCAAACAATAGCATAATCAATAACTTAACTTAATAATCTAGTAAACACATGCAGCAAACAAGTCCTAACTCTTGTGATGTATGTCTCAAAGACCAAACACAAGCAATATCACTTACTTGACATCCTTAAACCATTATAGCACATAAGTTCTTCCTCTTCAATACCTTCAAAATCAATAACATTTAATCATTAACTTCATCTCTTTAACAACCATTCACAAAGTTCCATAAATCATAACACTTAACAGTTACCATTATTAAAACCTAATACACAGCAGTTTGCTTAACACAAAGCAGACATTCCTCTGCCTGAAGATAAATAATGTACCAACTTAATAGAATCCTAATCAACTTCTTAGCAGTTTACAATCCTTGACAATAACCAGCAACTAGAAACCAATTATGAAGAATAGAACATATTATAAAACTCCTTAACAGTGTCTATGAAGCTGTAACCAAACTACAGATTAACAACTATTTAACAACACCAAATCCTCAACAATGGCTACCAGTAGTAATACCCAAACATACAAAATTAATATCAAACAACAGTGCACTATATTCTTCATTCTTTTATCTCCTAGTAAATATCCATAAGCAAACACGACAGTGCAGAACACAACAACAAAAACACAACTCAAATACATGGCAAAGATCTTAATCTTCCAATAACAGTGCTATAACCTAAATAAACAAACAACTTCATCACTCATCTACTTCCTTCAACATATCCACTACAAAAGACCTTAAGAGTTAACATGAAGAAAACTTGATACCTGTAGTACCCAAGAAAAGCATAGAACTCCACCTCCAAAGTTCATTCACACCTTCACCAAACCTTCAGTAGCTCATCGGTGCTTGCACAAACTTTCCCTTTCGTTTCTCTTTCCTCTCGGATTTTTCCTCCAAAGACTTCTCTCTCCTCTTTCTTCTTCTTCTTCTTCTTCTTCTTCTTCTTCTTCTTCAGAAACCCAATAACTCCCTTTTCCTTTCTCTCTCACTTTCTCTTGGTCATTCGCTCTCTCTTACTCTCCCTTTCTCTTTCTCTCTTTCTCTCTTTCTCTCTTTCTCTTTCTCATTTTCTTTCTTTGTTTCTCACTTGGCTCCTTTCTCTCTCAGTTTCTTTCCTTAGAGAGCTTCCTCACTCTGTCTCTTTTCTATCTCCTCAGAGTCTTCCCTCATACGCTTCACATAACCCCAAAATATCACACCTAACTCCTCATCTACATTGCCATTTGTAAAGGAGGGACACGCGGAGAAATTCCAAAAAACACCGCCTCTGGATTTTCGTAGAAGCTGGTCAATCAACCCTTCCCATGCTCGACCACTAAACAAAGCTTAAAACACCATTTCTGCACATTTCAGTGGAGCCGGTCGATCAAATGATCAACCGCAACTCAATTTTCCCGGTCGATCACTTGATCCACCAGAACCACGTTGTAAAACCTCTTGCATAGAATCTGCCATTTTCACGGTCCACCTACCGGTCGACCATGTCCAACGTTGCCAATCTTCTTAAATGCCTCTGCCATTTTAGCGGTCGATCTCTTGATCGATTGTTTCCTTCATGCCCATCTACTTAAATGCCACTGCCACTTTTGCAGTCGATCTCTTGATCGACCATTTCCTTTATCACCAGCCATTGTTTTGCCTCTGCCATTTTTGTGGTCGATCAATTCCTTCATTGCCCGACTTTGCACAACAAGTGCTTGACCGCCTCCCCTACTTTGATCGACCACCCTTCTCAAACATACATATTTCTTAACCCTTAACTTCCCATTTTATATTTTCAGTAACTAAAACCACCATTCATAATAAAATCATCCCACAATCTCCAATAATTCTCAATTATTATCCTCCTTAATCCAAACTTAATGCGACCCAAAAATCTCGGGTATTACACTAACATCTTCTAATGTAGGCTAAAAGGTAAATCACATTTAACATTACTTACCTGGAAACCTTAACACATTTATCACAGTTTTTCTCAATTTTTCTTCTTCAAACCCTTTTACCAAGAGTATAGAGAAGATGGCACATTCTATCGTATTTTTACCCTCAATCCTCATATATCAATTAAATATATTTTTCATTAAATATGAGATGGAAATATCACGAGTTATCTGTTAAGCTAAGATGACAAACTTCTAGCTGAGTATCTCTCCCAAGTCAGCAAAGAAAGTGTTGAGTCATTCCAGTCATCTCACCATTAAAAATTGACGACATTTCAACTTCCCAGTCGCTAGCACGTTTGTTGTGGAAAACTACGTATCTGGTGTAGATATCCGTCTCACACTCATTTCTCAAATTTCTGCACAAGCATTTCATGTGATAAAATAAAAGTCCTGACGTCAGCAGAAAACTACACTTCCACTGTTGATAGCTTTGCGTCCGCTGCAGATATCCACTTCACACATAATTTTTGAGAACACCCACTTATCTGCGGCCACGTATCCTTCTTGAAACCAACTATCCACGAACGCTCACGCTTCTGCGAACACCTACACTTTCACGAATACCCACACTTCAATGGACACATCATCAATCAAATATCTATGGCCACTTATTCATCTACGGATGCCAATACTTCTACTGCGAATATCCGCTCGCATTTTCCACCAATCATAATCTGCCACATCATCTCGTAGACACATTCCTTTTCATGGACACCAACACTTCCGCTGCGGATATTTGTTCCTCAAACATAAGTCCACCAATTACTAAATGCTACGTCATCCTGCAGACACATTCCTTTCTACAGACACCAATACTTCCACTACGAATATCTACTCTTATTGTCCGCTAATAACAATCTATCGCGCCACATATCTTTCAACGGATACCTTCTCATGCACATTCACCCATCCTTCCACAACTAAGTATCTTCAGATCCATCACGTGCGTGACCACATGCTTATCTGAAACCAAGTATCTGCAACCACTGCGGATATCCACTTCACACATAATTTTCCACAGACACCAACACTTCTACACCCAAGAAATTTCCAAAACATGGATGTTTGCACTTAGTCCCAAACATCCGCATCACCTCAATTTTCATGCATAGACTCTTAGGATTTCATTTTATTTCTCCATCTAAATTCGAACTTAATCAATAATAATTAACCATTTTTTGATCCTTGAATACCATCACGAAATATCACTTTATATAAAATCGTACGTAAAATTTCTTGGGTGTTACAAATGATCTCCCACCCTAAAGCCTAAAGGAAAATGTCGTTGGGGTAAGTCGACTAAACTTAGTAGGGATAAAACTTCATATCTAGTGTAGAGATAACAAAATATGTAAGCATGCTAAGATAAAACATTTTATGCATATGAGTATAAAACGTACAATAGGGTAAGTTTTTAAACAGAAAATAACTCATTATTGTACAAGATTTCAGTGAAAATAGAGTCATTCATGGACTTCGACCATACTCTACCATCAACAGTAATAATAATAATAATAATAATGGTGATCCTTGGCAATTGCAACAGTCACAAACAACCTTGATCAGGTTTAGGATTTTGCGCTCAAGGACACGACACATACAACTATCTTATTACTCTAGTTAACATCAATCAAACACATCCTCCAACGGTCAAATGTGCGTAAATAACACAGGACCTCCACATGGATCAATCAAATTTTGTTTATGCAACCAAATTGATCAATGAAAATAATATGCATGCTCGAAACAAAATATATTAAGTGAAAACACATATGTAATACGAAAATCGACGAGCCATAATGATGTTCACACATTTTTATTTGAGAACATGTCGTACAATAAAATTTAAGAAAAACGATGCAATGATGGATATGAAAGTAAACTCCTACCGCAACCTGGCATACCGATCCAATCCAAGTAATCAATAATCCAAGGATGTCCAATTCTCTTTTGGATCTATCAAAGTATATAACCATATCAATTTACTTTTCTAAACTTTTAAAAGTTTGTTGGAATCCATAACGGGGATAGGAATCAACTCGGGGAGCTTACGGAACAATTTTCAAAAATTTTTAATTTTAAAATCCAGTCAGGATGACCCTGGAAAAGCTCGATCTACAGAACCGGTCGTCCTCAAAAGTAGTCTAGTCGACCGTTCTTTGAGTGTTCAGCCAACCGCAAACTGGGTCTGGTCAACCGGGTCAGTCGATCGATTTCTTAAATCTAGACAACCATTCTTCGAGCGTCATCTTCTCTACTAATTCTTCGGTCGATTGGTTTCCAACCCCGGTTGACCGCTATATCACAGAACAGTTTCGAAACTCTAAAATTTTCCTACTTTCATCCAAAATCTGACAAAAAATGATTCAAACTTTATCAAAATCATAATTTAACTCTATATTTTGCAACAAAATGATGTTTTAAACCCAAATTCCCAAACTTTGAGCTTCCAGAAAATTTTTCATCATAACTCAAATCCAAAAATATGGATGATCAAAGGAACATAATCGAGATTTACCTAATGAAGATGCTCGAATACTCTCAAGCCTTCTGGTTCCAAAATCGTAATGACTAATCCAATTTACAGAACTTCAAACCTAACCAAAACGGTTGTTAAAATTCAATTTTTCCTTTAGAAACTTACATCACAACGTAATAAAGATTTCACTTACCCAAATGACCACATCAAATTTGATCCTTCAATGATGACTACGCTCTTCAAGAATGCTTTCTCTTTATTTCAAGTATTCATTCAAAACTTGCCACTCTTTTGCAAGGGAGAATATCTTTAGAGAGAAAGAGGGAGATGAGAGAATAATGGATATTGATACCCAGGTGTAAATAGGGGAATTACTCCTCTTTGATTTCTATAACTGCCTACTTAATGAGGTAAATTAAAAAGGAAAAAAAATAAATTAAAAGAAATTGTACCTAAATTATGCCGCAATCATCACAACGTTTTTGTGAGGCCCGCTTCTGAGTCGTAACTGAAAACTATTCTAAGGTGTTTCAAGAAGTTATGCAAATCATCAAAGAAACAAAGATAGAAAGAGAGAGAGAGAGAGACAAATAGAGACTAGGGATTTATATCTTGAAAATTAGGGAGAATAAATGTACAAACTTTAAGGAAAAACTAAATAGCAAAATAGGGTAAAGTGAAAAGACTAATATACCCATACAATATAAAATTAATAAAACCTAATTTTCCTAACATCTCCCCTCAAACTCACGATGCATTAGCAGAAAGCATCGAGAAGTTTGTTAACTAAAAATCGAAAGCGTAAAGTAAAATGTGTCTTGGTGAACAAATCAGTGATTTGCATGGAAGAAGAAACAAAAGGTAATGTGATAGTACCATTCTGATAATGATGGCGAGTGAAATGACAATCTATCTCAATATGATTTGTGCACTCATGAAAGACAGAGTTGCGAGTAATCTGAATAGCACTAGATTGTCACAATACATGGGAGTAGAGTCTAAGAGAGAAACACTCATATTGGCAAGTAACCAACGTAACCAAACAATTTCAGCAGTAGTAGATGTCATGCACGATATTCTGCTTCTGTAGATGAGCGAGAGACAACATCCTGTTTTTTGCTCTTCCAAGAAATAAGAGAATCACCCAAAAATATACAAAAACCAGTAGTAGACTTGCGATCAGAAGGATCACCACCCCAATCTGCATCCGAGTAGGCATGTAGCTCTAAAGCAGAAGTGGAAGGAAAAAGTAGACTCTGAAATTGGGTGCCCCTAAGATACCGAAGAATACGAAGCACAACTGCCCAATGAATTGTAGTGAGAGAAGCAACAAATTGGCTAACAATATGAACTGCATAAGCAATATCAGGTCTAGTGATAGTTAAGTACACTAAGCAACAAACCAAGGTACGATACAAGGAAGGATCTGACAATAGAATACCATCTGAAGGAGAATACTGAACATTAAGTTCAATAGGTGTATCAACTGTGCGAGTATTAGAAGCAAGCTTGTTCAAGAATGTCAGCAATGTACTTGATTGGGAAAAACGATAACCACGAGGAGAGTAAGCTACTTCAATCTCCAAAAAATAACATAGAGGACCTAAGTCTTTCATCTCAAAATTACGGGTCACTTGCAATTTTAACTTAGTTATACCATCCACATTATCTCCAGTAATAATCATATCATCAACATATAAAGAGAGAATGATGCGACCAGTAGAAGTACACCTGACAAATAGGGCAGAGTCATGCGAACTGGAATAGAAACCAAGTGATATAATTACACGAGAAAACTTCTCAAACCAGGCTCGAGGGGCTTGTTTAAGCCCATATAGAGCTTTCTTTAGTTTGCAAACTTCACCAGGCTGATAAGCAACATCGGGTGGAGGTACCATATAGACTTCTTCTTGAAGATCCCCATTTAAAAATGCATTTTTAACATCCATTTGACAGACAGGCCATTGACGAACAGAAGCAACTGCAATGAGAGTGCGAATAGTAACATGCTTAGAAACTGGGGCAAAAGTCTCTTCATAATCCATACCATATTGCTGAGAAAATCCTTTAACAACCAAGCGAGCTTTATATCGCTCAACGGACCCGTCCGATTTAGTTTTGATCTTGTACACCCAACGAGAACCAATTGCAGCCTTCCCCAAAGGAAGGGGATGATATCCCAAGTACCCATCTTGTATAGAGCAGAAAGTTCTTCAATCATTACCTGTTGCCACAAAGGATCAAGAACAACCTCTCTATAGGAAGAGGGCTCTAAGATTTGGTGAATAGTAGTCAAAACAGAAGAGAATGAAGCTGAATAAGTAGAGTAAACAAAATCAGGTAATTGAGTGGACTTACGAGTTCGTTGAGGATAACAAGGAAGAGGATCCACCACCATAGGAGCATCTTGGGAAGTAGTAGGAACAGAGGGAACATCAATAAGCTGAGAACCAATATCTGTAGAGTTAGAAGTATCAACCCTGCAAGAATTATCATTAGAAAGAGGTGGGGAATCATTTGAGTCAGTACAAAATGGATATATACAAGTGAGATCAGACTTTTGAAGATTGGAAGAATCAAAGGGAATAGAATAGAATGGAATAAGTTCAAGAAACACAACATGATAAGAAATATAAAGTTTTTTACTAACAGGATTATAACATCGGTATCCTTTTTTACCCTCACCATAACCAAGAAAAAAACAAAGGGCAGAACGAGAAGCAAGTTTGCTACGTTCAACATGAGGTCGAAGAACGAAACAAGTGGAACCCAAAACCCTCAAGGTAGAGTAATCAGGAGCATGACCAAATAATTTTTCAAAGGGTGACAAACCTAAAGTGATGGAAGATGGAATTCTGTTGATTAAATACACAGCAGTAAGAATTATTTCTCCCCAAAATTCACTAGGAACATAGGCAGATAACAAGAGGGAACGTGCAGTTTCAACAATATGTCTATGTTTTCTTTCTGCAACACATTTTGTTGGGGGGTGTCGATACAAGAGGTTTGATGGAAAGTCCCATCTGAAGCAAGCAAATGAGAAAATCTATTAAAGGTATATTCACCACCCAAATCACATCAAAAACATTTGATAACAACATTATGTTGGGTTTTGACAAAAACACGAAATAGATGATAAATTTCCTAAAAGTCAGAACAGTGTTTCATAAGATAAACCCAACAATAACGAGTACAATCATTAATGAAAGAGACATAGTATCGTGATCCTCCCTTTGTGGGAATAGGCGCAGGTCCCCACACATCAGAATGAATTAAATCAAACCGGGCGTGAGAAACAGAAACAATTTTATGAAAAGGCAAAGCAGAAAATTTAGCCAATTTGCAACCACAACAGTCTGAAAGATCATGAGTTTGCAATTTTCCTAAAGCTCTCGTAGAGACCAAGTACTTTAAATGATAAGTAGAAATATGTCTAAGACGAGAATGCCATAAGTAAAAGTTAGAAGAAGAAGAACTCAAACAAAAAGATGACAAATCAATACTAGAAGCTGCAACATCAGGAACTCTCAGCTCACCTAAGATGTATAGTCCCCCCTGCCTATGGCCTGTCCCAATCAGCTTCTTGGAAAGTGGATCCTGCACATAACAAGAAGAAGAAGTAAAGGAAACTAAGAAACTAGAATCACATAATTGACCAACAGAGACAAGATTCAAAGTAAGATTAGGAATATGATACACATTAGAAAGAGACAAGTTAGGCTTACCAACTGAACCAACACTTGCTAATGTCATGGGAGTACCATCAACAGTCATGATAGACACAGAAGGAGCAGAATTTACAGATACAAAAGAATTGAAAATATGTGACATATGATGTGAAGCTCCAGAATCAAGGACCCATATATGAGAGTACATACCTGATTTGCTACTAGAGGGCAAACCTATGTTAGAAGGGGTTGACAAGACTTGTGGCTGCAAGGCAATAAACTTTTGAAACTCCTCAGTGAGTGCGGCTATTGTAGTACTAAGAGTTAGGGTGCTTCCTGAATCTGTGTGTTGAACAACAGCTACCATATTAGGTGATGTTGGTCTAAAAGATCTTTGCTGTGGAATATTACCAAAATTATAAGGAGCTGATTGCTGTGTTGACTGTGTTCTACTCAATAACTTGGGACATTGAGCCTTCTAGTGACCTTTTTGCTTGCAAAAACTACACTCGTCATAGCCAACTTTTGCTTATGGCTTGTTCTGGTTTTGAGGAGACCTAGGTAGAACTGCATAAATTGATGAATTGTGAGAAGAAAGAATTCCATTATCAATTCGTGACTTCAAGCGAATCTCTTCAACTAATAACTCATTTACCACAGAATCAACAGACGGAAGTGGATTACGATGCAGAATTGTGCCACGAAGACCTTCAAAATCATCTCGAAGAGCCATTAAAAACTGAACCAAACGTTGTTCTTCTCGACGAGCAATATATGGTGCAAATTCCCGTAACTGTACTGATTCTATAAGGGCTAGTTGGTCCCAAAGATTAGACATAGAAGAATAAAACTCTTGAATATTCATGTTATTTTGTTGAAGAACACGAATATTAATCTCTAACTGATATTGCTTCGCAAAATTAGACTGGGTATATAATCTTTCTAGATAATCTCAAACTTCCTTAGCAGTCTCATATTTTGCAAGTTGGATGCCTATTGATTGCAATACATAATTGTTGATCCAAGTGACAATTTTAGAATTACGAGCATCCCAAACATCCATGTGTTCTGCATATTTCTCATCTTGACAATCTCTTGGTTTAACAAATGTTCCAGAAACATATCCCCACATACGTTTTCCTTTCAAAAAATTTCTCATCACATAAATCCAATACGAATAATTTTGCCCATTCAATTGCACACTAATAGACTGAAGAGAATCATCTTTTTCACCGGCCATTGCAATAGTAACTATCTCTAACACAAAATATACATGTTAATCAATTAAAGATAGAAAGGCGAATTACCAATTGATCAAGAGACAAAAAAAAAAAAAAAAAAAGATGAATCGGCTGAGGCAAGTTGGATCTGCGAAAGCTGTGAAATGAATTATGCTCTGATACCATGAAAACTATTCAAAGGTGTTTCAAGAAGTTATGCAAATCATCAAAGAAACAAAGAGAGAAAGAGAGAGAGAGAGAGAGAGAGAGAGAAAGAGAGAGACAAATTGAGGCTAGGGTTTCATATCTTGAAAAGTAGGGAGAATAAATGTACAAACTTTAAGGGAAAACTAAATAGCAAAATAGAGTAAAGTGAAAAGACTAATATACCCATACAATATAAAATTAACAAACCTAATTTTCCTAACAGTAACAAAATTTACTCATCCATACATCCTAACAGGAATCAAACTTGGATATCAATAAAAAAAAAAAAAACAGAAACGAGTACACGATAGCGCAGATGTTCGAGAGGTCTGCTAGCTCTCCCACTAGAGAATTCATAAATTTCTTGATGCCCTTTTCTCTTACAATTCATTCTTTAAATAAAAATCACACCCAAATACTAAGAGAGTGTTTTAAAAACTATAAAAGGCCTAAGAGATTGTTTAAAAACCTTAAAAAACCTTGCAGATTAATTGGTTCGTTTTATCTTTCTAGCATAAATAAATTTGAGCGGTAAAGACGTATCACATACATGTAAATGCGTCGACATAAGAGATGTCCATAACAATACACCATAAAGATGAACAGCATAGTTGGAATTTCATATTCTGAAATCGTTTGCATGATAATTGAAAATCTCTGATAAACCCTTTACAATATTAAGCAATCTGCATGATTTAGATGAACATCTGAGGCAGCAGGTGTACGAAAACATGATCGTGGAATCTTCATTATTTGAATATACGAACAGTGCAGAAGACTGGAACTGTAGGTTGGCATCAAAAAGCTCAGAAACAAGATCTCGATCATAATTATAATTATTATTATTATTATTAAGCAGCAACGAACATGATTTTTCACTAACACGTGCATGTGATCCCTCCAATGGTTGGAAAGCTCGTACTCCATTCTTTTAAAATAAGTTTCTATCAGTCAAGACTGTCTCATCTGACTTTGAAAGATTCTGTAATTCTAGCTTATATACTTAAAATTTCAACATCAGTAAACCCACCACACTTTATTTACGATATTACCACTGATTCAATATTATCTTCTCTCTATTGCATGGTTTTGATTTTAGATTCTATAAAAAAAATGTCTTGTATTAGACTACTAAGAAAAATTTAGTCATGAATCATTGTCGTTCACCTTTTGTAAACGCGCGATTGTACAGATTATTTGATCTGAACTCATACTTTACGAGTACATTATATTAGGTTATTCTCGTTTTTACTCAATAAACTATCGTAATAATCGTTTAATATTTCGAAAAACATGTTATTATATCAATAACTAGTCGTGTGGAGGGCGCAACCAATGTCTTTAACGTAATTAACGGGAATTAAAAGGGTTGATATTCTCTAATTTAAGTTATTAGCCAATGGTAAACTATATTATATGTAATCATATATTCAGATGGTCAGCGTGCATCACGGTGCACATGAATTGTATCAAATGGACAGCCAAGACCCTGCTATAAATCAATAAGATCCTCTATTTGTTTATTTCTTTTGAAATCCTGTCTATAGTTTTTTTCTCTCTCTATAGAAGTTTAGTGGCAGATTGTAATATTTGGACGGAGAAATCTCGTATCGAAAATATGAAGCCAAGTATGCGACTTGTAATGAGATTCTACCTTTCGATGAAGTTCTTTCCAAAAAAAATTGCGACCCTTATATGTTCAGAGTAACAACAACGACCTCACAATAATACCATCTTAGTAGACGCGAGGAAGATACACTCCCAATAATACCATCAATTTCTTACAAAACAATAGCTTTTGATCCTTTTCAAACTATTTCTTCTTAACTGTAAAATTTTATGTCATGCGTTAGGCACGAAATTATTGCATATTGGACTGAGTTCTAAAATATTTGTGCTATTACTTGATTTGATGATAATAACCGTGAAATGGCTCTTTGATTTTGTCATAACTCGCAAGGGTCTTGAGGCAAAATGAAGAATGACTCAACCCAAAAGAGAATCGAATCGTCCAACCCTTAACATTAATCCGTTAATATTGCTGCAGAAGTCGTATAAAATAATTGAAATCATGGCCCAATAAAACTAGGCTAACTTATAAGTTCAACAATGACATCAATGACAGTGTGATAATATAAGTTCAATAAATTGTGCAAAATAAATAAATAACAAATAAGTCTAACAGAAAATATAATGTATTAACAACGAATGAGGATCTAATAAAAGTAATATAACAAGTCTAATCTCATCAAAATGAAACCCTCAAAGTACAATAATGTTAAGAAAATAAAGGTCGAACATGCTCTTGTGATAGCAGTAGATGGCCTGAAAGAGGATAGTCGTTGGGGTGAGTCGACTAAACTAAATAAGAATATAATTTTATATTATACATTCTACGTAAGTGTTTTAAAAAGAATATATGAGCACACTACGCATAAAATGTTTAATAAAAACTAAGTAGAAAACAAACAGTGGGACAAGTGTCGAAACCTTCTACTATAACGTGCTACATTTGTAAAATAGGTTCCTACTATCAAAAAAAAATCAGTAAAAATAGAGTCACTCATGAACTCAAGGAACACTAGGCCATAGACATAATTAATAATAAAAGTGATACTCGGCGATTACAAAGTCACGAATGACCTTGATCATGTATAGAATTTTGCATCCAAAAACACGACTCATACAACGGTCTCATTATTCTAGTTAACAAATAAACACATCCTCCAATGATCGAATGTGTGTAACAAAACAAGATCCCCATATGGGTCAATCTAACTTTATTCATACAATCAAAAGAACCAATAAAATAATGTGTATGCTTGATAAAATATGTTCAGTGAAAAACTATATATACAATATAAAAATGAACGATCCATAAAAACAAACACGTCATTTTATATGAGAACACATCTCAAAATAAATATTTTTGAAAACAATATAATGTTGGACATAAAAATAAACTTTTACCTCCACTGGAGTATACCAAAGCCAAAAGTCCAAAGCACTGGAAGTCCAAAGCAAATGAATTTATAGCACCTAATCACGCATAACACCATTAATAAGCTTCCAAAACTTTCAAAAAATTTGTTAGAACCCATAATCGGGATAGAAACTAACTCAGAGATCTCACAAAAACAATCCCACGAAATTTTGACTTAAAAAATGGCTTAACAACATAATTCAATCGACCTCTTGAATTGTCAAGTCGACCTTGAAATGTCATTCCAACCAAACTAGTCGACTACTTGATCTGGTCTATAGCATTGGTCAAATTCGCTCGACCAGCACAACAAGTCGACTTCTACAACTTTAGCGGTCGACCCAGAAATATCATGGTCGACTGAATTGGCGATTAACCACCCAGATCTTCAAATAAACTTCGACACTTCCTTCGATAAAAAAATTCAAGCCTAACCCTCTTAATTAAATTTTCCAATTAAAGCCCAAATCTTTACATTAAATATTGAAGAAAATCATCAGCTTTTTCATACCTTCAGCTCCTTAATTTCCAGCTAAAATTATATTCTTCCTCTTTTGATTTGTTACAGAATAAAAAATTCACAACCTAAATTAATTTCCCATGTTAAAACTAGAATTTTTTGCACAAACTTTCATCCCAAAAACTAAAATTTTGTACATGTTGTCATTTGATCACTCACAAATCCGGAATTCAAGCAAAAAGCTATCCCACAATCGGCCAATTCTCTTCTTCTTCCCCAAGCATTTGACTTCCCAGATGGTTAGACGTGGTATGGGATTCTAAAGGAAAAGTAATTAGCAGTATATAGTGGAAAAATTATAACTGTCATAAAGAGCAATTATTAAATAATTAATTAAATCAATAAAACCTTACCCTCCTAATTTGAAGGACCATCAGTTATCACAAGTTTTGTCTAGTTAAGACTTCGTTTTGGACCCCTTGAATACCTTGTATTAGTCTATCGAACTCATAGCAGTTATATTTCGATCTTCATAGTAGATTATTCCTCTACCCGTGATTTTTTCTCGAAAGGGTTTTTTCACGTAAATCTGATGTCCCACATGGTATTTTCTTTTTTCGGTTATCGTTCGAACTCTAACAGATATTAAACTGTTTTTGCCATCACAAGACAGGTTGTTCACGCTGACAACATTTTCTTTCCTCAATGTTTCATTAGTTATGAGCATAAAATATTAAGTTGTGTTTACATGTTCCTTGATTGCATTTGTTTAGTGTGTGAACGTGCATACATTAGTACATACTTTCTATCCATCTCTCTTTATTGACAATGGTGAAAGTAATACTGAGTTCAAACTTTTTATAAACTCTAAAACTTAGCCAACCCCAACCCACGTTGTCACCAAAGAAACTGCGCAAGATTTTTATAGCGATACGCATCGTAGCAGCAAGAAGTTCTTTGGTGCTTATCTTGACTCTAATGAATATATTGAAGGACCATTAAATAAAGTTGATAAGAGGAGGGCATGACAATATACACATTTACCATATTGTGGAGGATGTTTTAACCCTAGAAGCAAAATAAAATAGTAGCTTAGAAGGAAGAGTTGCACGAGTAGAGTAGTGCTCAAAAAAGTAGCATCTTTTTCTATTCTCTAGGCTTATCCAAGAAAGTGGACTCAAGTTCAAACAATGTAAAATAATGGCCACAAGCTTCTTGGTGCTTGAGCTTCACCATTACCTTATAAAAATAATATCTTAGTTTGTTTATTTTATGTTTTGCTTGACTAATAAAACTCTCTACTATACTTGTTTGTTAATTTGATGAATTTTTCTTTATTTTTCATGATTTTTTTGTGTTTTTTTTAATGGAAATTAACAAAACAACCATTAAACTATGAGATTAATGATACAAATAAAACACCCAACTATAAAAAATGAACGAAGCAAACATCGTTGTCACGTTTTCTATTAAATAACATTTTCTTTCCAATGAATTCTTCTACGTAATTTGATGTATTTAGAGAATAGTAATCTCGAGGAAGGAAAAAAGGCTTCGATTGATAGCTGAGAATTATTCATATGCTTCGATTTATCAAACTTTAGTTCTTCCCCTAAATTATTATTTTAAATTTAGATTAGATGGCAATAGAGTGCTGGAATTATTGAGAAGAAAAATGCTCATTTTCCTCGATGATTCTCTGAACAAAAATAAGTGAGAATCTCTAGTTTGTATTCTGAAAAACTCAGTCAAAGATCAAAGCAAGGTGTTCGAAGCGCATGGGAGAAGACATTTTCGAGAGGAATCTTTCTACTCTTTCATTTTCAAAATAAGTTCGCTGTTAATGGCGATATTTGCGTAATTTATTTTTCATAGTTGAGTGTTTTATTCGTTAACAAAAAATTGTTCATTGACTTAATAGTTAAATGCTTGTTTTGTTTATTTCCTTTTTTTTATTATTGTTGTTAGATTTGGGGTTTGTCCATTAAATAAAATTAAGCTAAGATCCTAAGACTACTTGAGGAATTGAAGTTTGGTCAGCCATTGAGGGTGTCCACTAGAGTGGGCTGCTGCCACCCCAATACATCTGAACACGGGACAAAACTCAGTCAAACTCGACTTGAAGTTGAAGGAATATATATTTTAATAAAATTAAATTTTTTTTTTTAGTCGAATTTCGCAATTTCGTTCGATTCGGTTCCTCCGATCACCTGATTCGATTATGATTCCACATGAATTCGTGTGTTACCCGAATTTGTGGTTGACCAATTCGGTTAAAGTTCAAAACCAAATACAAATCGAACCTTGTCTGTCTCTACGGCTCACCATTTGTCTAGCTACCAAACGAAACCACTTTTGATGACACCATGTTCAAGTTCAAAATCTCCCAACATGGAGAGAAGAATCAATTTGAAATAGTTTGGAATTCGAGCATGTTTGTACGCGTCATCTAGACTTTGAAGTAAAATTGTTTTTATTTTTCTTAATTTGGTTCTTCGTGGCCATTTAGCATTTATGATCTAAATATGATTCGATATATCATCATATTCAAACACTTCACAATTTTCTATTAATAAAGATTTAAGAAAAGGTAATTATTAATATTATCCCTGAAATATATTATTTATTTAACTGATATCTTGAACGTTTTATTTTTGTTATCTAACAATTCAAAGTTTGAAACATTAATAATCGACACCCTCCCCTTAGGAGTTCTGTTAAATAACGGATATTATCTGCAAAAACTACCCTTTCCGCAGCGAATATTTGTATTGTCTGGGTTAATGGGGTAGACAATGTAACTGCAGTTTTAGTATCAGCTACAGCTCTAATGGGGCCTTCTGTATTCTCGGGTGTTCTCCCTTTGTAAACATTTTGTTTTAAAGGTAAGCTGAGCAAGAAGAGAGAAAATCAAACCTGGCTTTTACAACATCAGTTGTAAACCGACCGACACCATCGCCTCCGGCAGAGTCGAGGGTCAAAGTAGAACTTTCCGTCGACCATAGCTGTTGCAGATCATTTCAAGTCAATCTTGAAGAAGAAACAGAATAATTAGTAGCTAGTAACATTCTATCTATTGTCAATGGAGGATCATCTATCTTGACCATTCATGCAATTCGTTTTTGCCTAAAATGACAATACTATAAAATATTCAAAGCCACCGGAAAAATCAGAGTTTTAAGCGTGAATAAAACATATTACGACAAAAGCAAGTTTGGAAACCAACACAATAATCCACTCATGAAAATCAGATAATTAAAAAAATCGAAACTAGCCTGGTTCAAGACAAGATATGCGTAACCAACTACGAAAAGCATCTCTAGAGCCCAAGACTTAGTCCTCGTCGTCTTCGTCTGCATCACCACCAGCAGCCTTCTTGGCTGCTGCTTTCTGGTTCCTCCTCTTCACCCTTCCAGGACGGCCTCCGCCAAATGGACTGGTCAGTGAGAAATCTATGTGTTTCTGAGAATCAACTCGCACCATGAAGGAAGGAATGTTCACAACTTGCTTTCCCACCCTAACCACCCAAAAGAAAATTGATGTAATCATACTTAGCCAACCATGCATAATTTCTAATACTAATAGTTGGTTTATAACCGAATAAAAAATTCAATCTTCTAATTGAAAAAATTTGCCAGATTATGGACAATAACATACACGAGTATATAATTTGTGTTCCTATAATATGCCTGACACTCCATGAAAAGGATGTTGGAAAGAAAAGAAACATTCCTGCACTTGCCAATCTTCATTCATGAAAAGAGAATATTTTTTTTAACTAATTCATAAAAATGTGATGAACACAGCCACCAATAAAATAAATTCATTAACTGACACAGAATTTCAACGAGAAACTACAAATTAAAAGTTTAGACCTACTTAAATTCCAGATATTTTAATTTGTAACACCATTCAGACATCATAGACCTGGTAGTTATGCAACGACCAAGAAGTTAAATAACTAAATTTTTGAATATTCTTCTGGAAGAGGTAAAATCACCTGATATGCCTCTGCCTGATAAGGACTCGAGCATGGTGAATAGACTTTGCCATACCAGACTTAAACACGAGTGTTTGCAGACGGCGCTCAAGGAAATTCTCCACGGTCAAAGCCAAGACATAATCGAGCTTGTTCTGATTCTCATCCAAGAGTCCATAACGATTCATCCTCCGAAGAAGAGCCTCCCCTTCAAAAATTCGACGGGGATTCTTCTCATCAAGGGTCAAAAGCATTCTGGCATTATTACGAATACGACTCAAAGCATACTGAACTCGCCACAATTCTCTCTTGCACCGAAGCCCATACTCTCCCACAAGCTTCAACTCTGCATCCAATCGCTCCTTCTCATAAGGACGGCGAGGCTTCTTAAATGTCTTTCCATCTGAATTAAATCATTAACCAACTCAATAATAGAAAATCAAAGAGCATAAGCTCATGACCCAAAAATGATCACAAGCATGAAAAATAAAGCATCCAAAGAACATAACCAGTACACAAAACAGATAAAATTCTGTACATTTCTGGTGTTTTACAAGTAAAAGCAATTACCGAAGTCTATAAAACTGCACAGTCCATTTATCTCTTTAGATCACTGTGCTTTAGTCCACAAAACAAAGTACATACACAAAAATTGACTTGTCAAGAAAAATATCAAATCTACCACTCAAGTGCAATTAAAACAACTTCTCAACAGACTTTTGCTAAAATCATTTTTATCAATCCGTAAATAGATGTACATTAAAATAAAAGCATACAAAACGAGTGCGTATCAAAAAAGCTCAACACGGAAACAATAACACCCAAAACAAATAATCAATTAACCTTTCCACAATAAACGAGATGATTACAATACTAAGGTTTAAAGACTTCAAATGTCGAGAAATTCCTCATAAAAATCACCCTATTCACCAACTGCATGTAGCTAAAACTTTGTAAGTTTAACTTATCTGTAAAAATCTTACACAGATACAAATCGCATACAAACCTAATCTACGAAATAGATCAAGCTGAAATACACTCTTGATTCAGAAATCACGCTAAGGCGGGAAAACTACGTCAACTAGAAGAAACCTACAGTTGCGGTAGAAGGAGACGTGCACCATGGCTGTTCTCCGCTGAAAGCTCTCTTGAGTCTCTCCGAGCCAAGAGAGAGACGATCGGAAGAGACTTTAAAAACCCTAATTGTGTAATCGGACTTTGGGCTTTCAACAAATAATTAAGGCCCAGCCCCAAACGGAGGTTTTGCAAAAGACCCATGCCCAATTGGACTTTAAAACCCTAATTTGATTGCTCGAATCCTATTTTTTCCTATAATTGAAGAACTAAATTATAGATTTTGTTTATTTCATATTTTTTTACATTAATATTAATATTAGTTAATTATTTATCGCAAAAAAAAAAAAAAAACTCTTTTATATAATTTTTATTTTCCGAGCAGTGAATTTATTTATTTTTATCAATATTTTTTTTCACGTAAAATCTGTATTTATTTTTTCTCGATTTGCATTTTTGTGTAACAATTTTATTCGCTACCATATTTGGAAAAATTCATAATTTTATTTTCGTTTAAATGCATGCTCCACTGCTCTCACAATGTCCGAATCGGGTTTGGACCATTCCACCATTGCTTTTTTATTTCGGTTCCGAGAGCACCAATCTACATTTCTAAAGCATAGTTTTTGTCGATTAGCTCGTTCTTCTCTAGGGCAATTTGTTCGATAACTTGGATTGTCACGAGTTTAGCATTATTGCAATGTTAGAATTACACTACTCAAATTCTTGTGTTTGTTTTTTCTTCTAAAAGTATTTTTCAGGTAAATTTGGACCATGTGACGCTCATTGTCTCATAAATAGAACGAGTTAGCATACGATGTGTGCAAAAACACCAGTTGCGCACGACATTAAAGTAAATTTCCATGTCTAACGAATGAGCAGTGAGCAAGCAAAATTAATTGAAAAAAAACATCATTGAACATAGTGAACATAAAGAGAGTTTGTATGGTAAAAAAAAGATTCATTCATTAGCAGCAAATTACCTCATTTTGCAGTTGTTTTACGAGTTATCATGTTTCTTCTCCTACAGAGCAATATGCATCATATTCACCATAACAGCAGTATACATGCGATGGTAGTGATGAGTAACTAAAAAGAAAAAAAAATGCAACTGAATTACATAAAGAGAAATGATTCTACGATAATAAGATGGACGACCATGAACAATGTATCCTGAATAAGCACAGACTCTTACACCGAATCTACAGAGTTAAATAAGTTAAGTCTAATGATTTTACAAAAACAAAATATTCAAACGACGATTTGAAGATCGAAATTTGGGCCCATTGAGAAGAGCGGGAAAAAAAATAAAAATCAAAAGAAAATTGGACCGGGCAAAAATGAACCGGCCCGTGAGACAGCTCGTCTGGACCGGCCCATATGAGCTCGCAAGCTTTGAAAGCAACGGTCTTGTAATGGCGGTCCATCCATTTTTAGGTCTTCTCTTCTTCGTAGCCATTCTTCAAAAAAAACCCAGAAATTTGTACGAAATTTAGAGCAAAGCTGACAACAATTGTACCCATTTTTCAGACTCACGAGTTGATTCTGAGTCTGACTCAGTTTGTGTTATTATTTACACGCTTCGGTAAAGTTTCAGACAGTAGAATCTTTAACCTTCAGTACACTATCGCCATTTACACCAGCGTCGCAGATGCAGACTGCAGTCATACCAATCCCGTCCGGACGACTAATTTTCTATCTTTCAAATCTTTTGATCAATTATTTTCTGTTTCCCCGATAATAAACAAAGGAAAATTAACAAAACAATCCATGTATTATGGGATCAATAAGAAATCAATCAAAAAATAATTTTTACTAATAACTTAAATACTGAAATATGAAAAATGAACGGAGTAAACAATGTTATTATGTTTTCCATTAAAAAATATTGTCGCTCTTCTGCAGAACGTTGCCTTTTCGTTGTGAAACGTTGGCTTTCCACAGCAGAACGTTGTCTTTCTGCTACGAATAGTGGGTCCTTAAAATATGATTCATGAAAGATGACTTTTTATAGAGGAAAAATGACTTTTCGCAGAGGAAAATTTTTTTTCTGTACAGGAAAGACAATTTTTCATAGAGGAAAGACAATTTTCTATTACGAAAAGACAATTTTTTATTGGCAAAAGACAATTTTCCACAAAAGAAAAATGACTTTCCCATGTAGAAAGATAACTTTTTTTTGCAGAGAAAAGACAAAACAACGTTTCCGCAGAGGAAAGTTGTATTTCCGCAAAGCAAAGATGATTTTTCTTTGTATCTTTCCTCTACGGATAAGAAACAAATTCATTGCTTTCTTCGTATAAAAACACAAACAAATTGTGATTCTCCCATGGATAATAAAACAATTTTAAATCATCTGACATTTAAAACATTATATATTTTTTTACAAAAATATTCTAAATTATAAAACTAAAAAAAATTAAAATTAACTTATAAAGTATTTTCTCAAATAAATTTTTCATGGGTATTAACTCTTTTATACTGAGAGTCTCTAAAATTACGAGTTCTAGTAGTTTTTTTCATGGGTATTAGCTATTTTATACTGCGAGTTCTCTCGAAATGATATGGTCAAGTCATTTCCCTAAAGTTAACGACGATATTTGCTCTATTCATTTATCATCTTTCAATGTTTAAGTTGTTAGCAAAAATTATTCAGTAATTAACTTGTCATTGATTTCATAGTTCATTAATTGTTTTGTTAATTTTTCATAAACAAATAAATAATTTTTTTTATTTCTTAGAAATGACCAAAAAATAGAAAGTTCTTCTAATAAATAAAAAAAAATGGAAAGTAATTTTAATAAATTCTATAAAAAAGTTTTTTTTTTATGAAAAACAGATTAGATTTACCTTTTAATTCTATGTATTTATTATGAGTAATTTTATGTTTAATTTTTAATTATACACTTTAATTTTATTTATTGACGTGATACATAAGTGTTTTCATTAATTTAAGATAAATTATAAATAATTAAATAAAATATTAATATATTATTTATTGCATCCATTCATAAACAACAAACAAAGTAAGATTAAAATATAAAATAAAATGAGAGAAAAATATGTTGTTGTAACCATAAAACAAATTACTCACATCTCTCTCAAACAAGACCATGCATGCCACAAGATGTGTTGGTGGGTCTTTCCCCTAACCTTATTTTCCAACCATCCACTTGTCCCCTTAAACCTTACCTCTAACATACTCACATGCTCGATTCTACTCTATGCTCCTTCATTTCCATTCCATAACATAATTCCTAGCACACAAGTGGTTGTGCTTGACAACGGGATCGGGTGATAAGTCTTCCTGAGAAAAAAAATTATTCGCAAGAACAAGCCGCTATTGGTAAATTTTTAAGCATGGTGGGAAAACTTCTGAAGGTACGAAAATACGCGTCTTGTATGATCAGTTGAGCAGAACGTAACTAACAAAAATATCAAAAGATACGAAAATAATGTGCTGAAATCTATAAACTTTGAAGTGAGATCGTACAATCTAATTTTACACTTTCATATGTATTGTTAAGCATCATTTATTTATTGATAATAAATGACACATACAATGTCTTGTTATATTGTAATATTAGAGTGCAATTATAAAATTAACTTAATTTTTGTATGGGTGTGTCAACCCGCCTTGTGAAAATAAGGATGACTCGAATGAGAGTCCAACCCATATCAGTGGGAGTGTACAGTCTCATATCGTTTGGAAGAGTGAAAAACACATGGTTTATAAATATATTTCTCCTTACTACCTAGTACAATGTGTTTTTTGTTAACTCCAAAAACAAAATAGTACAAGTTTCGGTAACAAATAAACAATATTTACTAAGAGAACTAGGAAAACTACAAATGGTATTAAGTCAAAACCTAACCGAAAGTGTAACCGACGAGGGCATTGGGCTCTCAAAGGAAGAAAGATTATGACAATCCGCCATATGAAAATAAAAATGACCTAAATGAGTGTCCGAGGTATATCAATAGGAGTGTATAATCTCAGATCGTTTGAAAAAGTAAAAAATATATAATTTATAAGTAAAGTTCTCCTTCTTACTAACACCAAAAACAAAATCAGGCAAATTTTAATTGAAATTGTACAATACTGTATTAGGAGGACTAGCATCGAACAATATGGGTCCAAAGGGTAATAAGATTTAATGGGAGGTTGTTTGGTTACAGGAATAGGAGGAACAACGGAATTCGGATTGTCTAATCATATGCTTGTTTTGGGAAACAAGATGCTAATGGTTGGGACCATTGCGTGTACCACATGTATTTATATGCATGTGCACAATGCGTACGATTGAGACCATTCTATTTTTATGATCAATATTATTAATTAATATCAATTTATTTATTTATTCTTACAAAAAAATATTCTTATTTCCTTATTTTTTTCCTTTTATGATTGTCATTTTTTTTACTTAATGTATTATTATGTCAATTAATAAACGATAAGTCGATAACTTCTCATATTGGATTTTTATTGGAATTATTAAAATAAGGCTTGATTTTGTCATATAAATTGTCTCAATTTTAATATTTCAATATATGAAAAAACACAATGAAGATTAGTTTTTAAATCGATCGTGCTTTGAAGTTATGGCCGGGTTTTCATGTTTTTGATTTTTGTAAAATATATCGATTCCATTTGTAAATATGACAATTTTCTATGACTTTGTCAGAGTTGTGTTTGATAATAGAGAAAATGACAAATCAACCATCATCATTTACTGTTAGTGACAAATCAACCATCATCCTTTTTTTTTCTAACAAATAAACTACTGAACTATAATAAATTGACACCACTACCATCGCTATTACGTTTGTCGTTAACGCTTTAATGACAAACCGCGGCGGCGTCTTGAGACGTCGCCGCGGTCTCATGAAAAACCGCTGCGGTGTCTTGAGATGCTGCCTCGATTTCTCAAGATGTCGCGGCGGTTTCTCAAGACAACGCGGCGATTTTTCATGAGACTGTGGCAGTCTCATAACTCATAGTTTGTTAAAATTGTTTGATCACAAATTTGAGGGCTTAAACACATGATGTTAACACCTAAGCCGATTCTAATTATTAAAATTATTTGATCGCAAATTTTGAGAACTTTAATTTGATACCTTCTGGAGCCGATTCTGACACTTGTAGCCAAAGTTATGGTATTTTGAAGTTAAAAAGGTAAAAAATCTAATAAAAAAATTGGATTCGTAAAATATATACATAGGGACTTTGAAGTAATCATGAAACTCTCTGTTTTGTGGAGGAACGACAACTTTCCATTCGGACTTTGAAGTAGCCATGAAAAACAGAAAGTTTCATGGTTACTTCAAAGTTCCCATGTATATGTTTTTCGAATCCAATCTTTTTATTAGATTTTTTACTTCTTCAACTTCAAAAGACCATAATTTTGGATGCAGGAGTCAGAATCGGCTCCAATATTATACGTTTAAGCCCTCAAATTTGCAATTAAACATTTTTAACAAACCACGAGTTATGAAACCGTCGCGGTCTCATGAAAAACTGTCGCGATGTCTTGAGAAATTGTTGTGGCGTCTTCAAAAACCGTCGTAGTGTCTCAAGATACCGCCGCGGTTTGTCATAAGACTGCGGCGCCATCTAGAAGCCGCCGCGGTTCATCATTAAAGCGTTATTGGCAAAGGTGACAACGATGGTGGCAGCGTCAATTTTTTATAGTTCAGTGGTTTATTTGTTAAAGAAAAAAAGAATGATAATTGGTTTGTCACCAACATATGGTTAATTTGTTATTTTCCCTTAATAATATAAGGATTGAGAATTGATAGTTTTATGGATAATAATATATTTATTAACAAAATTTATTTCTTAATATGATTTTTATTAATTAAATTTAATTATAAATAATTAAATAAAATATTAATTATATCAATTTCTAATTTTTATTATAATTATAATGTAAA
Source organism: Begonia loranthoides (assembly GCA_022433065.1). NCBI lineage: Eukaryota > Viridiplantae > Streptophyta > Magnoliopsida > Cucurbitales > Begoniaceae > Begonia > Begonia loranthoides. Next base: position 198,736 of record CM039480.1, on the reverse strand, counting down.
ATTAAAATTAATCACATCATTTTTTGCAATATAAAATGGTTTGAATCTAAAAATAAATTATTTATTTATTTAACATTTTTTGACAATAGAGCAGCCAATCAAAGTGTAATTCGAAGAGAGTAAATACAGAAAAGGGTGGAGCTGCAGCTGCACTGGATTTCAGCCAAAAGTGGGTATGGTCCAAAATTGGTGGACCCATAATCATTCAAGAGACCCGATGAAAGAGTGATCATCAGAGCAAACTGACGGCCAAGATGAGAGGAGTGGTGGGGCCACAATGCAAAAGTAGGATGATCAAACCCACCAAGGATCTATCTATATAGTGTGAGCGACTGCACCATAAAGAAAAAACGGTTAGGAATGATCCACCTGTCTGTCAGTGATATTGCACATTGGCTCCTCCAATCACCGGCATCTGGACCCCACTACCTGACCCAACACCTGGAACCGATAAGCTTTGGCCCCACCCTCTTTTTTTCCTTTGGTTAAATCTACTCAAATTAACAATATACATCCTATAATTTAATATCAATAATATGTCAAATCATGAAAAAATATTTTTAACAACTCTATGTTAATGCTTTTGTTTCGTCGAAGAGAATGATCGCCAAATAGAGATGAAAAACGTCAATTATTGGGGGATGAAGGACGTCTTTCCTGCCAATTATTGGGAGTTGGAACCATTATCGGGCGATGACGGACGATTGTCAATAGCTGTTGGATCGAGGAAAGACATCTCTCGCTCAGAATTGAAGTTCAGGATTGAATATGTCAATTTTCAAAGACGATGGTGGACGACATTCCATGATCGTTGAATTGAGCGAGAGACGTCCCTTATCGAGATTGACAACTAGGATTGAATAAACCAATGAAGAATTGACATCCTTCATCTCCGTTTGACGGTCCTTCCCTTCAACGTGACTGCGAGGTCGCCAATGAGAATTTTTCATAATTCAGAGTTTTAGTTGTTAGCAAAATTTCTTTAGAGTTTGACTTGTCGTTGATCCTAAACTATAGGGTCTGTGGTGTTAATTTCCCTTAAATCTAAGAAAAATTACCAAATCAACCCTTAAACTAGGAGGGTTAATGACAAGTTAACTGCTAAATAATTTTCGCTAATAAATAAAATGCTCAATTATAGAAAATACATTACGCAAATATTGTCATTAACAGCGAACTTACTTTGAAAATGAAAGAGGCTTCCCCTCGAAAATGTCTTCTCCCATGCGCTTCGAACACCTTATTTCGATCTTAGGCTGAGTTTTTCATAATATAAACTAGATATTCCCACATATTTTTTTTTCAAAGAATCACCAATGAAGACAAACATTTTATCTTTCAACAATTTCAGTATTCTATTGTCATCTAATCTGAATTTAAAACAATAATTTGAGGAAAAAACTAAAGTTTGATAAATCGAAATAAATGAACAATTCTAAATGACCAATGGAATAATTTAGTTTTACACCTTGAAAAACTACAATCCTTTGATTCCCCAAAGACGTAAAATTACTTAGAAGAATTCACAGTTTGATAGAAAAGACATCGTCTTTCCTCTGCAGAAAGCCATTTTTTTCCGAGGAAAATAATCTTTCATGAGTCTTATTTCAATGACTCATTTTCCACAACAGAAAGACAACGTTTCGCTGCAGAAAAAAAAATATTTTTTAACAGAAAACGTGACAGCGATGTTTTCTCCGTTCATTTATCACAGTTGAATATTTTATTTGTTAGCAAAATTTGTTTAGTGGTTAACTTATCATTGATTCCAAAGTTCGATTATTGTTTCATTAGTTTTCCTAAATCTAATTGTACACTATCTTATAATTTATATTATTAACATATGAACTAGTTACCATAAATTAAAAAAAAATATTATCTATACTAATGATTAAATTATAAATTTACTCCAAAAATATTAATCACCTTAAATAAATGTCAAATTTTAAAATTAGAGATATATAAATTCAGCTTACTAAGCTTAGGTTATATGATGCTAGATAGAGAAAGTTGTAGAGAGAGAAAGGAAATTTAGAAGTTTCTAGTGTGAATGAAGAAAGGAAATGAGAAGTTAGAACAAAATTCATAAAAATCCCTTCTTGTTAAAAATATTCTCTCTCCAAAACTCTAAAAAACCCTCATTATTAATCACACAAGAAAAATAATTTAATCCAGCAAAATAAAAAACAAAAAATTATAAGATAAGTTTAAAGTTTCTCAAGAATAATCAAACCTCGAGTGTCACGTGTGTATCAACACATCAAATCACAACACATGTGGCCTGTAAATGATGGGGGGTCGATGACGAGGGGTGACTCGCTGAGTCGGGATCATCACCGCCACGGTGGTGTGAGTGGGACCTAGTACCGAGCGATTCCAACACACTCGAATTTTGCTTAGATTGACACTGGATTAGTCTCGTCAACATATTTAAATGTTCATCGCCCGCACCATTGCTATCGACGCTGCCAATCTCGATGACCGACACTAATTGTTGGTCGTGGAGTCGTGTCGATCATCATCTCTGTTGCTACCACCGCCACCATGGTGTGAGTGGGAACCGGTGCCGGGGGATTCCGACATGCTTGAATTTTGCGTTGACCGATACGGGTTTAGTCCCGTCAACATATTTAAATGTCCGTCATTGGCGCCACTGCTACCGCCGCTACCAATCCCGATGACCGACCCTAATTGTTGACCAGGCAATAAGGTCATCGGGGTCGGAAAATTCATGAAATGTAACCCACTAGACATGGTCCCCCTATACAAAGCACTATTACTAACGGAGGGAAATGTCCAAATCGGGTCGCCACCCATGACTTGGTTATTTGTATTAGTTAGCATCCAAAAATTGGCAGGAATTTGAGCCCCATGTGTCGCCGGAATTGCTCCGGCACTTGATTGCAATAAATAGCTACCCATTTGTTGCTGAGGCGACAAATCTTGCTCCGGTCTTCTTTTCCGGCCTGTGCCTTCATCCCCCTCAGATACCTCCAATGAAGTATCTCTCAGTTCTTGCTTTGCTTGCAGCATAGAACCCATACTATTGGACTGAAAATTCAGTAACGTGGATGTATTTTCCGGCGACAAACCTATTCCCGGAAAAAGACTTCTTCTCGGTTGCTGAAGAGAGAAATTCGGATTATAGTAGGAAGATGATCTAAGCTGAGATGGAACGGACATGCTTGAGCCGGAGCTTCTTAATGATATATTAAGTGAAGTGAAGTTCGCCGGTATTGTTCCTGTGCCGGTAGCTGCGATCACGGCTGGCTCCGCCTGTTGGAGGAGCCACTCAATGGTTTCTCCGTCGGACTTGTGGCCCAGCTCTCGGGTTAGCTGGAAAACCCTCGCTGCGCAAAGAGCAGGCATTCTGATGCGGCGTCCACGGCCGTCGACCTTGGTGTGGCGGTCCTTCGTCGATGTTCGTTTGGGCGGAGGCTTCTTGGACGGCTCTGCCGATGTGGAGGGGGTGACCTGCAAACGGGAGGCAGAGGTGGGTGGATCTGCGGAAATGGCTAGAGAAGGGTACGCGGAACTGGAGCAGGAAGCTTCATCGTCTTTCTTTTCTAGTAATTGAAAGGGGAAGGTTGGGCGGTTGTGGTGGTGGAGATGGCGATGGTGGTGGTGGAGCTCATCTCCTCCTTCCATGATCGCATGGGAAAATCAATCGAAAATCTCAGTCTTCTTTTTGCAAGAACAAACTTTTAAATCTGAATAAACCCTAGAATTGAATCTCACTATTGTGAAGCTTCAAAACCCTTCTCCTCCTCCTCTTCTTCTTCTTCTTGCTTCTGATTTTCTTCTCTGGTTTTGGTGTGTGGAGGAAGGATGGAGAGACGGATAAGGAAGGAGGAAGATTGCAATTGAACTTTAAGCAACAAAGATAATGAGTGGGAATTATAGGGTTGAGCTTTAAAAAAAGCTATTTTTTTTATACATAAAAGAAATTACCCTCCTCCCCATTCTCTCTCCTCACCATTCTCTCTCTATATATTTATTTATTTTTCTTTAAAAAATTAAAATATATGCATATAAGAATGTTCTGAATGGGAAAAAATTGAAAGAAAAAAGGATTTTTATTTTAAAAAATTGAGTAGAATGATGAAATCAAAGCAACTTTTTACAGACCCTTTGGTTCAGGCTCCACGTGAGGTGCTTTTAAAAGGAAAAATAGACAAAATAAAAACTTAATTTTTATGATTTAATCCATAAAGACGATGGGGTGCCAGGGTGGCAAGTGTGGGACCCAATACCAAGTCAAAAAAAATGAGTCACTTGATTAAAAAGTGGGACCCAACAAATTCGAGCAATCATTTCATTTTTGCCTTTTTTTCTGCACCTTTGCAAATGTTGGGAGGGGTGTGTTTTCTTTGGGATTCCCCCCCTCCCCCTCATAATCACTTCACTCTATGAGTTGAGATTGATTGGGTTGGACAAAATAAATCAAACCTAATTGAAGATTAGGTCTAAATTTGCTTGATTTTGACATTTGGTAAAGCCATTTTTGCATTAAATTATGTAGAATTTAAGTTCTAAGTTCTATTTTTCTTTTAAATTAGTCCAAATCAAATTGACAAAATTTGAAAAATTGTTTGATTTTGATTCGACTCTGAAAATAACATGATTCGGATTCATTTCTTTGTCGCTAAAATTTTGGAATTGAACGAATGGGTCTCACCTCGACTTCCCTCTCTCAATTTACTATTTTTCTATTCTACTCTTTGTTCTTCCCATCTTCATTGCTTCTTACTTCATTTTGTTTGATAAATTGCTTGATCAATGTGCATTCTCTTATCTATGATTTGATTTTGTTGGCTAAGTTTGCTAGATGAAATGTTTCGTCTTACCAATTATGATGTCTTGTTTCTAGGAAAAAAAAACATTTCTTTTATCAAAGGCTTATCGATCAAAGTCATTAACCATAATCTCATAAGAATATCTCTCACGGTATTGATAGAAAACTTGAATGAATTGGTCAATGAGATACTAAGTGTCATGCCTGAAAGGAGATTTGAGACGGAACAAGAAATGATCAGACTCAAAAATGAATTGAATCGTCTGACCCTTTAACTTATTTACTTAACAAACAACAGAATAGTTAAATGAGAAAATAAATAGTTAGTGCCCAACTAAATTGGACTAACACATAGGTTTAGTAGCGACATCAGATAGAATAATAATATAAGTTCAAAGTAAATGCGTCATAATTAAATGAGAAGATACAACTTAAACTTATCAATAATTAACAAAGACAAACCTTACACAAAAAAAAACTCACATTAAAATAACTCGAAGTAAATGTTGAGTCCACCTTGCATCAGCGTCTGGAGATCCTCCGAATTAAATCGTAAAAGAAAATATCGTTGGGGTGTATTGACTAAACTTAATATGAGTAAATTTTTATGTATCAAGAAAAAAGATTAAATAAAGTGGGGAGTATGTCATATTAAACATCTGAGATAAAACATATTTATAAAACAAGCAATAAAGCTAACAATAAAACATTCCACTATAGTATGGTACATATAGAAATATAGGCCCTTATGTACATTATGAAAATTTCAGTGAAAAATGGAGTCACTCAATGACTCTGGTCACACAATGTCATAGACATAAATAGTAACATCGATACTTGGCGATTGCTAAAGCCACAAAAAATAAGATCCTAATCAGGTTTAGGGTTTTGCGCCCAAAAACATGGCACCATCAGCTATCTCATTACTCTAGTTAACACAAACAAGCACATTCTCCAATGATCGAATGTGCGTACAAAAAGTATGGTCTCTTCATGAGTCGATCAAACTTGGTTTACTTGACCAAGTTGATCAATGAAACAATATGTATGCTTAAATAAAACATATCCAATAAAAAAATACATAATAATACCAAAAATTGATGGTTATAAAATAGCCATGTCTTTTATATGAGAACACGTCTCAAAATAGAATTTCATAAAAATGATGTGATGTTAGACATACAAATAAATTTCTATCTCGAACCTGGCCTACCAAAGCCAAAGCCCAAGCAAATACAAATCCAAGGTGTCTAAATCTCTCGTCAATCCATTGGACATATATATATATATATATATATATATATATATATACAATTCACTTTTCTAAAGTTATTTAAGTTCATTGGAACTCAAAACCGGGATAGGAACCAACTCAGAGAACTTGCGAAACAATTCCAAAAAATTTCTAACTTTTAAAATCTTATCTGGTTGACATTAGAGAAATCCAATCGATCGGATTGGTCGTCCAAAAAAGCAATCCAATCGATCGCAGATTAGGTCAACCGCTCATTGAGTGACCAGTTGACCAATTTTAGTCTGGACGTTTGCTCTTCGAGCGTCATCTACTTTGTGATAAATATGGTTGACTGTGGATTGGGCCTGGTTAACCACTCTTCGAACATTGTCCTCTTTGTTAATTCTTCGGTCGACTGATTTCCAACCTTGGTTGACCGTTGCGTCACAGATTAGTTTTGAAACTCTGAAAATTTCTAACTTTTCGGCAAAATTCCAAACTTTAAACAATTAATGCATAACAGAGTACAAATTTGATCAATTTCATCCAAAATTTATAGCTTTTTAATCAAATTTTCAAACTTAAAAATCCAAATGAAAATCCAACCTTCAATAAGATTAATAATTTGACAATACAGACGAATTCGATGGAAATAGGGTTTTTACCTTGGCGCAGTCATCCAAGTCTCCAATACAATTGAGTCCTAATACGTAACATTTCAACCTGAAGATAGATCGAGAAACCTAGATCAAATCGGTTATCAAAGTTTGATTTTTCCCACGAAAGTTTCTTTAGAAGAGAGAGGAATTGGACTTACCAATGATCTCTCTCTACCCAAAACTACAAACTCCTTGCAAAAAAAATTTCTTCTTGCTTTGTAAAACCCATGATTTAAAAAAAAAAACAAATTCCACATGTAAATTTCTCGTATAATAATCGGTCAAGGTATTGAAAAATTGACTCGATTTGTTGTGTAGCGGCCACGTGTGAATTCTCGTTCAAATGGTCAAAATCGGTAAGATTGGATATTACCGAGTAGTAAATTATTTGAGATGTGAGATTGGTGAATGAATTTGGTTAAAAGATCGTTGTCGGTTAGTATTTGGGCGAATCAAAATTGAAATCGAAAATTAGATTTGATTTATTTAATATAATATATATTATTAAATAAATTAATATAATAAAGAAAATAAAAATAAGAAGAGAAAAGAAAACTCTTTCTTCATCTCACGACTGACAAAACGCACGCGGGAGAGGGAGAGATGGAAACTGAATCAAAGAATCGCGAAGTATCAACCTCAATTTTGAGTTCGCAGGAGGACACTGACCAACTCTTACATAGACGATTTACAAATCGGTAAGTTTTTCGTCTCCGATTTAGAGTTTGAAATTCGAAATATTTGCCCTCGGATTTGAGCTTAAAAACTCGAATTCAAGGGACATTGTTGGAAGTATTCATTGATTGGAGGCGGATAAATGGGAAAATGGCGCATTTCCAGTGAAGAAACCACGCCGGAGAACAGTTTTGGTAGACCGCCTTTTGACCAGGATAAAACCGGTGGTCAGCCGATGAAACTAGTTGATTGGGGAGGGGATAGATTGTCCCGAAATAGTTGTTGGTCGATCGCACAGTGCCAAATCACATATACTTGAGCCGATTACATATTGATTGTGTTCCTAGTCCCTTTTTAAGGCCCTTCCACTCATTCCTTGAGATTAAATAATAAAAATTCTCGTATTTCTGACATGTTTGTTAGGCTCGAACAACTTCGAAGATTGTGAGACAATTTTCGAGGAGATGGTTGCTCTAGTCAGCAAGAGAGAATGTCGTAAAGGTATGGATTTCTATACCTTTTGGATTGGATCACATCATGTTTTCAAAAGTAATATTTTGTGGGATACCACACTTGAAAACCCGACGGAGACTATTTTGACAACACGTCTGTTTTTACATAGATGTATGTTTTCTCATGTCCATTATTCCTACATGGTATTTTGTTTTGTTATCTATGGATATGTTGAAAGGATTAATCATCTTGATGCTTTTGCCACTCTGGCGCTAAAGCATCACGAGGCTATCTCGTGAAACCTTCTACTGAGTGAAGGTTGAATGTTTGTATGTGCAAAATGAGGGTGGGTCATCCGTGACATATCCTCGGGTTTGGAGCCCCAGAAATGAAAAATGAAGATGAGACGGTGATGATGCGTTCTTGGGTTTCGAGCCCCAAAACCTTGCTAGGGTTTTAGTCACACGGATCATAAGGTTGTTAGTAGCTGAGTTTTGCTATCCTAGTAGCATTCCATTTGACGGGTGGCGTGACGGCTCACAGCTCCACTTGTCGATAACCCTCGTTAATTTGAAACCTATTGGTAGCTAGTTGAGGAGCAATCCGTCACCAGCAACCTTATCCATTTTATTTAATCGTATGAGTTGTATCGACGAGAAGCTTTAGCTTGTTGGTAACTCGGGTGACATGCTAGATCTTCGGATCGTCGTCATTTCTATTTCCTCTGCCTCATGAGGTGTTGCTATCGACGGATAGCCACCTATTGTCTGATGAGTTTCGGATGAGTCCTTGAGTGATTATCCTTTTTCAAAGATAACATTTTCAGATCAGAAAACAGTGTTGGCATATTTTCGAGGTATAATTGTCTATGTATATAGCATGTTTTTTTTTATAAAAGTCTCATCGAAGACTTTAGACCTGTTATGTAAAATGATAGAGTTTTTTAATTAAAATCTATGTACGATATAAGGAAGTGCATAACATTGTTTCATAAAACGAGAAAGACTAGTTTTAGCATGCATTGCATCTAGTATAGATATCCTTACTGAGTTAATCACTCACCTCAAACGACCCTCTCCCATTCCAGGAAAAGGCAAGAGTAGCTAGGGGCTTAGAGTCGAAGATTTTCCCTTCCTTATTTATTTTCTAAGTGTTTTAGACTTATTTTTCTGGTGAGGACAATTCTATAGTTTGTAATACTTAATTATGTTGGTTGAATTTGTTACATAGTATTTGGATTATTTATTTTACGCACTGTTATTCTCGTGATCACTATACGAACCGAGACCCATAACTCTTGGGTGCGTTAAATTATAAAAAGTCTTTCGGTAAAAGCCACGCCTTGGGCTGGAAGATCGGGTTCTCTATGAGGATCGGGTCGCTTGACCTGACGGTTCTATTAGGCCCGTCTCCGAGTTGTGACATATGTTACACACTATCTCCGTGAAGAAAACCCAAGTCTATGGAATGGAGAAATCCACCACTAGGTGACAATGGAAAAATAATGGAGAAGATTTTTAAAATACTGTCATTCAAAGTTTTTAATTAAATAATTTAATTCTCTTGTTTTTTTTAAAAAAAAACTTATCAATTAATGGGAAGCCGTACACTAAGAAAAATGCAAATTGTATGTTAGAGTTTATGTTTGTCTACTCGAATTATTTTGAGATGCCCTCGAGAGATATCGTTTTCTTGTTTTTTGGGTTGTTACAAAGGCGCAAAAATGAGCACCAATCACTATAGGTGAGAACTATGACCAATTGAGTGAAACACTTGGTTACCATCTATGGATAAAAGAATATGATTTTGGCTTAGGTTTCTTTCTTTTATTACCATGGAACATATCGCCTCTTTCCTTATCTTAATGAAAATGACTTGAATAACATTATCGTGTGCATGTTCTACCCAGTGGCAATTGTATCAAATTAGCTCTCTTGTTTGAGGGTTTTGAAAGAAAAAAAAAACACATAATGTTATTCGAGTCATTTGAGAAAGTGCATGTTCGAGTGTAAATTTGAGAACACGCATGTTTAAATGTAAAAAAAAAACACAACATTATAGCATGCATGCTTGAAATGTAAATTTGAATTTATTCAAATTATGTGAATCATTTGAGAAAGTTCATGTTCAAATGTTAATTTGAATTGATTAGAGGTGGGGACAAGCGAATAAAGAACACATACACTTTCTTGTCATACCAAATAAGTGCACGCAACACATGTTCCAAAATTTTCTACCCAAATAATGAAACTATATTTGTTACGACTTGGAGGCAGACATAACAGAATCGCGGGGTCAGGTGACCCGATCCTCAAATAGAACCCGATCACCCAGCTCAAGGCTAGGATGAAGCAGAAGTCTTAACATAAATTTAAGCTCAAAACCCAAATCATATGGGTTAGGATCCCCATAGGGATAAGCAAGAGTCGAAGATAGTATAATATAAACAAAAAACGTATTGTATAGGAATCAAACCAAATAACACCAAATAAAAAATTCCAAACGTACCAGAGACGATGGGATTTGACTAACGAACCTCCACTCATCCAAGGGGAAGTCGAAGCACCTGTTAGAGGGGACACCAACAACACCCCACAACAACCCCGTATGAAACCTATATATCAAACTTGGAAAAATATAGTTTAAGGGGTGAGTGACAAATTCAGTAGGGGAATCTATACTAAATACAATGCATGCAAAAATGGTTTTTCTCATCCTTTAAAAAACTAATGTCATTCTTCTTATTTACCGTACATTGATTTTAAATCATAAAGTCTCTTTATCATTTTATTTAAATAGGCCTAAAGTTATCAATGTGGCTCCATCAAAATCTCCTGTATATATAAACAGCTATATCAAAAATATGTCAACGTTGTTTTTCATGCGAAAACATCATCAGTAAAAAAGGATGGTCACACAATGACTCATTCGGCATATATCACATAAAGGCGACCATCTCTCAAAAGCAACACCTCATGAGACAGACGAATCAAAATGATGACAATCCAAAGATCCAGCACGTTACCCGAGTTGCTAATGAGTCAAACTCAACGCCGACACAACCCGTGTAATCATGGTAACGGATAAGGTTGCTGGCTACAGATTTATTATATCCTAAGGGAAATAAGGAAAATTCAATTAGATACCTACAGGATCCAAATTGACGAGGGTTGCCGACGAGTGGAGCTACAAGTCGTCACGCCACCCATCAAATGGAAAGGTACTAGGCGAGCAAAACGTAGAGACTAACAACCTTCTGATCCGTGTGACTAAAAACTGTGGCCAAGTTCTGGGGCTTGAACCCTATAGGAGGCGTCATCACCACCCTATCACCCTTTTGACTTCTGGGCTCAAAATCAGAGGACATGTCACCAAAACCCTTTCACCCTTTCACATGTGCAAACAATTAATCTTCTCGCAGCAGAAGATAACACAAGATAGCCTCGTGATGTTGTAGTGCCAAAACTTCCTAAAGCATCATAAGGATTCATCCTCCCAACATATTCACAAAGTATCAAACATAATATCATGTACGATAAAGTAAACGTGAGAAAACATACATATATGTAAATACGGACCTACTGTCAAACAGTCCCCTTCGAGTTTCCAAGTGAGGTATTCCACAAAATATCAGTTTGAAAATATGATGCAATGCAATGCATAAAGTATAAAAATCCCTACCTCGATGATAACCACAACAACCTTACCGACTTGCCAGCTCCACGTGTTATCGGAAGTGAGGGTTCGAACAAGTGGCATCTCCAGAACCCATTACAAGACTGATGTCAAAATCCTAACAATCACACGAGAGATAACAAATAAGTCTCATTCAAGACTAGAAATCCAAGATGTAATAACCCGATCACAAATTTCCTGATTAACTATGTAATCAATTTTGTTTCCAAACATAACGGAGAGAATATTGCTATATTACATTATTCTTCGTATGCGTCTGACATGGACGAATGTTGAGGAAAATACGTTCGAGTGATGAAAAGTTAGACTTGAGGACGCATGGGATGCAAAAATAGCATCCTATACTCACTAATTGCATGTTGCGGACGCTGGCAGGGGAAGTACGGACGCTGCAGACGAATAAATTGGAGTTTGCATTGAATCTGTATGAACAGGGAGCATCCGGACGATACATGCGGACGAGGGATTTCGCGTCCGCATTGAACCTGTCCAATTTTGATTCACGCGGACGACATCATGTGGACGATGCGGACGACCAAATGGCGTCCGCAACCCCATTTCGGACGCTGAGGACGCCTGTTTAGGAGGCCATTTGCTATGTAATTTTGGAGACGCGGACGCAGCGGACGATTATACAGCGTCTGCAATGCACCAGATCTGCGATTTTAAAGGGAACAAAAGTTAGAAAACAACGACGGGTTTCGACATTTTGCGAGTTAATGCTCGTGCTTTCGGTGGGAGAATCCTGGTAGCAGCTCCGTAGCCCAACCTAGACGCATGCCTTGTCTCCTTTGTCGTCTAGGTACGTCTCCCTCTATATCTTCCCCACTTCCTCCTCCTCCAAGTGTTTTTGGGTGCTAGAAGTATTGAGTTGCATTTTCATTGCTGAGTGTGGAGCCTTTGTACGAGAGATTAGACTTCAACAGGTAAGGATTGGGTGTGTCTTGGCGTTTTATGCCCTACCCACAAGTATTGTTGTTTTGGTTTTGGTTCTACAAAATTTTCTGCAACTTCTAGTGTTTATTTCCTGCACTTGTTTTAGTAAGAACTAATAGCACGAAAATGACTTGATAAAGGTTACCACGAAATAATTGGAGAATATGTTAGATGAATATGATGGAATGAAGGAGATGATGTTTATGATGAAAGAAAACAAGTGATTTTTATGAATGTTCTGGTGTAAAAACTAATTTCTGGTGTATCACAAATTGTAGTTTCCTTGTTGAACTTGTACGAATGTTACATGACTCATATGTTTATGATATGAATTGAAGATGTGAAAGCCATTGAGATACGGATTAAAGAAAGGAAGAATGAGATGTTAAGTAAGGAAAATGTAAAAGAGGAAGAAAGTTATGAAATATAGTTTCTGGTTTTATAATTTCTGGTTTTCATGCAGCAAAGGTTTTGACGTGCATGCCTTCCATAGTTTAGCCCGTTTAACATGTTAATATGATAATTTGTTAAGTGTGAGAACTAACGACAAAAGCTATAGCTAGAGCAGAAGATTTTTAGTGGTTATATTTTGGCTATGTTCTTGTTCTGTTTCTGGTTTTTATAACTTTCTTCATGATAGTAGTATAACTTTCTTTATGATAGTAGAAAATTCAGATGCTCAATGTTTAAAACTGTTCATTTACTAGAATTCCTTTTGTAAATGTGAAGCATATATAAGTATGTTGAGGATGTGATGAGTATTAAGTAATGGAAAGGAGCATGAATACACTACTTGTTATTTTCTTCTTATGCATAAGTATGTTGTGTTCCATTGTTATATGCTATGTTTAGTATTAATAACAGAATGAAAGTAGAGACGGGTTAGAGAAAGTGTAAAATTAATCAACATGCTAGAATTGACTTATAAACATGCTAGAATTGTAACATTAGGATGAAATAGGATGAAAAGTGATGCAAATGAAAGGGAATGAAAAGTAGGAATTTCATTGTTATATGCTCATTTCTTCTTTGATGTTCTTCAATATATATATTGTTGGGAGTAATATGCCCAACAAGCAAATGTAATAGAACACTTTTGTAATATATGAATAAATTTATATTGATTGATATTATGTTAACATTTTATATTATGTTTTATAAAATTCATAGAAAATTCCTTGGTTATTTATGCTAACTTTATATTAGCATATATATTGTATATATGTGGGATAAAATATAAAGAGTAATAACCAAAATATGTCCATGACTTATATTTGAAGTAAGGAATCTTCAAACAGTTCATAGTCATAAACATAGTTTATCTCATTAAGAATGTATAGTCATATCCCGACTAAATATGTAGTGACATAAGATAAATATGTTTTATATAATATGATTATATAGGACTGGACCAGATATAATTACATTGTTCTAATAATTTCCGTTAGATATAGAACAATTAATTTTATCATAATGATGGTCATATATGTATGATCTTAATTCGTTGTATTTAATAAACTCCTATTTTTGTTTTAATTTATTCTTTGATTTACTCGATAAAGTTTTGTACAAGTTACGATTCGTATACCTTGTATATTGGGACTAAATTAAAATGAATAGCTGAGAATGTTAATATCGATACAATGAAATCCATTCCATAGATTCTCTTGTTTGTTAGTTCAAGGATTGAATAATTAGCGCGCAATTCATAATCGTTATGAATTAATTATTCAATTAAGAACTAATAGTAGTCAAGGATAAAGAAGCAATATGAGAGGTTAACGGATGATAAACCTAGCTCTATTGTGAATCTAAATGGAGGGTTAATGCATATGTAATGACTATATCAATGGACATTACTTTAAGTAAAAATACTCTATAGTTTTGAGAGTGCAACTCTAAGTATTTAGTGGAATTACTTTAGAGTTAATAATTATGTTTATTAATATAAAGAGTTTATATTAGTTAACAAAATATTATTGGAGCTTAAAACTATAGGTCCATCGGTCCCTTTGTCACCTTCTATCATTATTCGAATAATTGAAAAATGAACAAATACGATTAAATAATTAATTATGAATTAATTATTTAATACACTCAATAATAAGTTTATTATTATTATTTTTTCATTAGATGAAATAATTGAATTATTGATTATTCAATTAATTAAGACAAAATGACAAAAGTTGTCAAAGTTAATATATTTGTTATGTTTCATTAAATGAAACAAATTGAATTATTGATTATTCAATAAAGTAATAAATATAAAGTAACTTTTAAAAATAGTTTTTAAAATGGATTTTGTCAAATTTGAATTAATGTCAAATTTGATTTAATGTAATGACCTTTTATTTCCCATAACATTTTTGTTATAAATGTGTTATAACTTAAATGTGCCAAGAGTTGAAATATGGTGAAAAGACTTTTGATTTTCATAACATTTTTATAAATGTAATGAGGAATTTATAGGGTTTTTTCTCTAAATGCCATAATGGCCATTATGGAGAAATACCACTATAAATAGAGGTCAAATTTCATTAGCAAAAGTGTTTTTTGAGTTTTTGAAATCTTTGAAAAAGAAATCCATTTTGAGAGAAAATTTTTGTCTTCCGTGTTGGCTTTAGATTGTTTTCTAAATCCAAATAGATCGTCTCATGTGTTGAGAATACGATCTATCATAAATTGAGTGTTATCTTGTTTCGTTCATCACACCCACACGTGCTTATTTGAGATAAGGAGGATTGACGGAGAAGATCGACGGTTGATTTAGTACCCGTGTGAAGTGAGCTACAAAGGTAACATTCTTTATTTTTAGATTAGATCTAAATACATATTATTATTAATATATTATAACAACGATCCATTTTTATGTTCATGATAAAATTGTTTTTTCATGATACATAGGTTACGCACGTTACAGTTGTTGTGAACATCGGTAATTCCGCCGTGCGAGGGAACCTAAAAACCAACATATATGTTCATAGTTTATTGTATGTTGTATGTTCATTTCTTCTTCAAAATATACATGCTCATTGTTTGTGGTTATGAGATGTGTTCCTTGTATTATGTTAAGATGTTGTTAAGGAAAATGTTAGATTGAGTCCATGATTAATAGAAACCAAGTAGGGAGTAACCACTTGGGTGGTACTCACATGCATAAGTGAGGAAAAAGACTATGAAAAGAAAGAACCCTAAAGGCGGGTATATGCCGGAATAGAAACAACCCTAAAGGCGGGTATATGCCGGAATAGAAAGAACAAGAACAAACCCTAAAGGGGGGTATATGCCGGAACTAGGGAGTTGAGGTAAATGGGTAGTCCGGATCTAGTCTAGCTACTAGGATACACCCCTACCAAGACAGGAAAGGGACTAGTAGCCCACAGGTGGTTAGTTTCCGTACAGCTAGGCCATCTCAAAGGAAAACTCTCAATCTCCGAGCTCGATGTACGAGTTTGATGAACGAATAAAGAAAAACGAACGTAATGAAAGAGTTGGATGGGTGGTCCTTCCAACGAGAACTAAAGAGTGAAATGCATAATTGTTTTTTCCTTCTCCTTACTGAGCGTAAGCTCACGTCCTTACTTGTGGTGTAGGTAACGAAGGAAATCCACAAGAAGTTAAAGAGGAGGTCATTCCAGTGGAGCCTGCAGTTGGTCCGACAATAGCGCCAAGGGAGTAGTAGTGTGGTAAAGTATGATATGACATGATAAGACAATATGAATGAACGAATGCTTAAATTTCGGTATGTATTTTATTCAATTAAGTTGGATTAGGTAAGCTTAAACCCTTGGATTTGAACAATGTTGTTTCCTCATATATTGCTATTTTGGTAAAAGTTGTTTTCTCTTTTAATTATGCTTCCGCAAATTTTTATGAATAATTTCTTTTAAAAATGAAAGAATGATTTATTAACGATTCGGATTTTATTGCACTCTGATAACTCTATTCATTCGGAATGATTTAATTAAGTATTTTAAAATGGTTTACGAAATTCGGGTCGTTACACAAGATGGACTCTAGGGACAACCACTAGTCCCAAACCAAAAATCAAATCTAGGAATACCAAGAGTCCTAGACTGAACACTAAACTACACAGAAAACCAAGTATGGTTGGTGAAGTCGAACGAAGTTCGCTAAGCTCAACTTTGAGAAACAAACACTGTGGTTGTAATACCTCGAATTCTTATCATATTCAGCATAATGTGAAATATTGATGATAGATGATAAGTATTGTAATTGATATTATGACTTAGGTTAAAGCTGTGGGGAGGAGAAGAATTTTTTATGTTATAGATAGTTTGGCAAGGGAGTGGTCAACCAGCTATGCTGGTTGATCAACTGAGCTGTGTACAACTTATAATATGTTGCTCTCAGGTAGATTTGCAGTCAACTAGATGAGGATTTGCAGTTGACCAAATTTCTAACAGAATATGAAAGTTTGGATAGTTTTGTCGTCGATCGGCATTGAGGATGTGGTCAACCAAAATTGTAGCAGAATGAAATAGTTGAGTCTCTGGTTGATTTGCGATCGATTAGACATTGAGGGGCAGTCGACCGGTAATGTGAAAGTTACCAGAAAACAACATACGTGTCATGATGTAAATGAGGATATGAGGTGTTGACGTAGTAGTTATTTGATATTGGAGTGCCACTTCCTGCTTGGGTTAGCTGAGAACGGAGGATGAAGATTACTTTTTGTGAATTAAGAGAGAATTTAGGGGAGAAAGAGAGGAAGATGAGAAGAGCACCATGAGGAAGTGAGGAAAGAAGAAAAGAAGAAAAACTTGAGGGTTGAGGAAGAGAAGATTTTAGCTTGAAAGGAGAAGCATTTTTGGAGAAGAGGAAACCCTAGGAAGATTGTTATCTTCCAACATCTTCAAGGAATTTAGAGGTAAGAAGTGATTGAATGTTGTTTGCCTTTTCTTAGCTGTATCACAAGAGTTAGGTTGATGTTTATGAGGATTCGATGTTGATGTTTGATGTCATGCTATAATTGTTAGGGGTGAGACTCTATACATGATAATGTTGATTTGAGGATTTTTTGCTTGAATTGAATGCTATTGTTGTGCTTAAATGTGATATTGGTGATAGGAATTATGTACAAAATATGTTTAGAAGTTAGGCTCTTTATATGATGGGTACTTTGATGATATATGAAATTGTATGCATTCACTTATCATGCATCATGGTTTCTAAGAAATGTATGAAAATGATTTATCATGCATGTAGTTTTTCAAGTAAGGAAAGATAAATAAGATTAAGAATTTTAAAGAGAAAGACTTTGGTGGACAAGTCCCCAATGATAGAGGTTTTGGATACTTGACTCATTGATAGAGGCGGTAGTGGATATGGTCTCCATTGATAGAGGCGTTGACAGGTTCTTTCCCCAATAATGGAGACAATGATTTAAGTTTCCAATGATAAAACAAAACGAAAAAATGAAATGAAAATGTTTTATGTAAAGTGCATTTCATGATTCATAATGCATCTCATTTCTTACGAAGCATTAGGCTTATAGATTATGTCTTGTGATGTAGGTAAGTATGGTTATAAGGAAAGGAGCAGCTAACGGAGGATTTACGCGTTGTGGATCTTGTACTGGCTGGTTAAATGGGAAAGGGAAAATGAAAATGTACATGGTTTTAAATTTATGAAATGAAATGTATTTGAACAATGTATATTTTAAAGATTTAAAAAAAGAAATTTTATTTATGGTGTTTCATTACATTCATTCTGAAATACTTTTATTATGAAAAGTCTTCTGCTACACGTTTTGAAAAGAAAGAGTTATGTTTAAAGTAAAGTATAAAAATAGGGTCGTTATAGTGGTCGACTAAAACATAACCATGATCGACCTGACACCTCAACAAACAACCAGAAAGACCCACCAGTCGACAAGACACGGTGACAGTCGACAAAACACGACACACTTGACCAAAATAATTTAGCAGTCGAAAAGACATAGTTGGAGCCATTCGTACCCGACCACGGTTGATAAGACACAATAGTGGTCAATTAAGACCACACAATAGATGACAAGGCAAAACGAAGGTCAATTGGGACTTCGCATCTTCGACCAATCTCAACGACGGTCAACCGAAACCTCACAGCGGTTGATAAGACACGCCCACAACCATCCAAGACTCAATAGTCTAGAAGACTTAGTTAAAGTCAATTGAGTATGACTTTATTGGGAATCAAATCGAAATCCACAAACTAAATCGAGCGTAAAACTATGACAAAGGACATGAATTTCCTACAATGAGTCACAAGGAACAAGTAGAAGAGTTCTATACCAAGTCTAGGAACCCAACCAATGCATAAACAACTCAAAAACATGACAAAATACATTGTGCGATCGACAAGGGACATCCTGTGGTGGACTGTTGCGAACGTTTGCACGCAATTTGGTTGACTGAAATTCGACAAGTGCATTTCCAACACACATATGGTCAACTCTAGTCGACCGAAATAGGACACCGATGTTATTTCTTACCGAAAACATGTCGTTTTCTCCCGATTTTCACATTCCAATGACAAATAACCCAACAAAAACTTCAATACAACCTATATAAACCAGAAATTTCTCTCAGATTTGAGTTTTTTAATCTCAAATCTGAAACCAACATAATTCCAAACTTTTACTTCAAAATTAGAGGGGAAAAACAAAGTTACTCACCAACGACCTTCACAAAACTTGATGGCTTGAACGTTGGGAATTCAAATCTATCGTTGAAATCTCTCAATTCTCTGATCGAACTCTCTCCCTCTCTTGCATTCTGTCTCTATCGGCAGCCTACCTCCCTTCTTTTTCTTCTTTTTCTTGTAATTTCTTATTTTCTTAAGTTTTAATTCTTTTATTTTATAAAAATATATTTTATATAATAAATAAATCAAATTCAAATTCTGACTCAAATTTTGATTCGTTTCAAATGCTAACCGACGATGATTCTTTAACAAAATCAATTTAATAAATTCATTCCCTCAATTCATTTACCGCTCGGAAATTCCTAATTTTACTGATTTTGACTATTTGATCAAAAATTCACGAGTGGCTGCTACGCGACAAATTATGTCAACTTTTCAACACTTGACCAAATATCACGCAAAAAATTAACATGTAAAATTTATTATTATAAATTCATGGATTTTACAATACTGATCAAATTCCAAATCAATTTTCATAAAAAAGAACAACTATATATTTTATGTTATAAAACATCAAACAGATCAGTGAATAACTTGAAAATAATTTTAACTTATGAAATAAGAGTATTGTTAGATGTTCACTCTAATTTCTAGGGGTGGAATCGGTTTGGTTAAGTTTTAGATCAAATTGGAAACGAGGCGATTCGGTTTGGTTTTGAAAAAGAAAAATCGAAATTAAACCAAATCCACCTAAAAACCGATCAAAAATGAAACTCAGTTTTTTGTTTTCCTCGGTTCGGTTTTGGTTTTTCACTTCTAATCACAGATAGAAAAAATGCCTTTGATTTTCTAAGAAAAGCGAGGAGAAGACAGAGTCTATGCGAAACTGAAATTAAGAGAAAAATGGAGATTAATTAGGAATTACAAAACCAAATCAAAACTGGTTTTACAGCAAGATTTTACAAATTTCATAGCAAGATTGGTCTATTCAAACACAAACCAATATCCTATCGCATTTGTTAAAAAAAAAAAAGACCAAATTTCGCAGTAACATTTCACACATTTTACACCAAAAAATAGATTTCAAAGCAATATTTCACAAATTTCATATGCAAATAATCTGTACGAACTACAAAGCGCGAAATGAGAATGAAAATCAAAACAAAAAACGTTGAATATATATTCGACGAACTTGTGTGAAGTTTGCACTGCGAACTACAACTATCCAAAGAGACGACGCTGACTGTGAGTTAGGGCTGCGCTGCGACGATGACAACTACAACGACGCTGACGACGCCGTTCGGTAGTTGACACTTGCCGGAGAAACAAAACGATGGACGAGAGTTGAAATACGCAAATTTTCATCTCTTCAAATGGCGCATACAGGAGGCAACGGAGGTCGAATGAGCAAGGAGTTATCGGGTTTACTTTTGCAAGAGGTAAGTTAATAGAGAAAAAATTAGAATTAAATTAGTGACTCAAATATGTTTTCAGGTTTAGTTTTATTTTCGGTTCGGTTTTATATTTTATTTTTTTCATATCAAAACCAAATCAAAACGATTTCCACTCCTACTAATTTCATAAAATAATTATGAATGGACTCATAAACGACGCGTCAAAAGCCACATTCATATACCATGAATTACCATAATAATAATTAAAGGGTACGTGGGAGGTATTAAGGGAATTTGGTGTTCCCTTAAAAGATGCTAATGTGGGATAGCCCTTGCTCTCAAAGACCACCCTCCTAAATTCAGTCCATTAAATTCATTAATGCCACTGTCTTTAAAGTAATGTAAAGTTAGGCTAAATTTTGTGGCAATTTTTGGCCATTGATTTGGATGACTTTTTTGGTCAAAGTTTTGATTAATCTAATTTGAAATAATTAAGGAAATTAATGATTGTTCAAACAGATTGTCCTGTGTTCTCTTTGTTAATTTTTGGTTGAGAATGATTAGATGTGGCCCAGGCCGACACAATGAAGTCCATTCAAGACCCCAATACGAGCTATGCATAATTAATTATTTAGCCTTATTCGATTAATTATTTTAAATATTTCATTACCTTTATTGTCTACCTAATTTCAATTTTCCATACTATATTATCCTAATCTATCTTTCTCCCTCTATATATCTCTCTCTCTCTCTAGACCAATTCCCTCGTTGAGTTTAGGTTATTGGGAAAAATGGGATGAGTACTTATAATTCATACAAAATCAAATGCTAAGATGATAGAAAGTTTGATCTATTTTTTGTTTATCTATTTATTTTTATTTAGGATAAATAAAATAAATTGGTGTCAACGTCTAGTGTGACAAAATTAAATAAAAATAATAATAGCTCGACAATAGAATATAATCTTTTATAAATAAAAGATGTATCATTACAACTCTTTGAAAAGAAAATTCAATAATGCAAATATACATGCTTTAATTTACAGGTTTGTGAATGAAATTAAATGACATTGATTAGTATCAAATTAAGGCGATTGAATTTCAAGTCAAAAGAAAAGAATCAAACCCTATAAATCGAGCAAGATGATATGCTTTTTTCCCCTACAAAGCCACTAGAAAAGTCTCCACAAGATAAATCACCACCCCTCAAGCCTTCAAATGGTTCTACCATTGTAAAACATGAAAAATTTGCATAATCAATTTGGTATATAATGTGATATTTTGAAATTTAAATGAAATTTTTAGTATCACAAAATTGAAGAATTATATATATTGTGTATTGAAAGATTTTATTTTAATAAAAATATCAAGATCATTAAGCAAGTTATTGATTAGGAAAGCGAGAGCAGTGAGAAAATTTGGAATGAATAATAGTAGTATTTGCGGAAGGAATTTTATTAAAAATATATTATATTTATATTTGTAAGTTACGCTAAATTGATTAAATAATATTTTAGTTGAGGGGTGCCGCATAATGGATTGAATCCACAGAAGCATTCGTGTCCGCAGAAGAATGATGTCTATCTGGGAACTATGTACATGTTGGAAAGATAAGGGTAGATAACGCAGAATAATTGATATCCGCAGAAGTATTAGTATCTGCGGAAGTGAGTTATTCGGAAAGGAGTTGTATATGTGGCAAACATCTATCGGCGGATGAGGAGGAAAAGAGGTATCCACGGAAGTGTACACGTCTGTGGAAAGGAAAGTGTCCACAAAAAGAAATGTATCCGCAGAATGGACGACATCGTTTTAGGTTAAGGAACATATCTGCAGATGATAAGTAACGAGGAAGAAACGTAGTCGTTTGAATTTAAAAAACGTTCATGGAAAGGAATGTGTCCACAGTGAACAGTGAGGTTGCGAAAGTGTACACATCTGCAGAAAGGAATGCATCCGTGACATATAAGTACTTAAGTGAAACGTTGTCTTTGACATAAAGGAATTCGCTAGTGACAAGGATCCACGATGGAAATGAACGAATCCATAGCGGGTAAACAAAAGGGAAAAACGTTGTCGTTCAAAGGTATTTGTTGTTAACAAAGATTTACGAAAAGAAACACATCCGCAGCAGATAAGTGTCATGACCTGATCTCCGATCCCCTGGGGAACCATACAACGAACTAGATTCTCCAACTGGAAAACGATCACAAACTCACAACTTGCAGCAGAAGCTCACCATAACACACATACACTCGTGCACCACATAAACATAAAATTTCAATCCAAACAAGAAAGTTATACACTTTTATTAAGTTATACACTTTTATTTATTTACAAAACTGTATCCGAATTTATTTTACAAATATGAACTGAGTTAAAACTAAATACATCAAAATAAAAACTCAAACTCACATTTCGGGCCTATGTTGTGTAAACTCTAATATCCAATAAATCTTTTACCATTTTGTTCTTAAGGTGCTATCACCTGTTTCTGAAAAACATCATAAATAACTATGATCTTTTTTAGCTCATTAAGAATTTTAATCTAAGGATTCAATAAACCATATCAATATCTCAACTAACCATATACTAAGTTCAACATGATTAGTCCTCACATCTCTAACTTCCAACATATAAATTTTGATCAACTTTCATGATTACACATTCCAAGTTTTATGTTTTATCTAAATCTTTAGATATTTCTAATTAATATCTCAACTATGTGATACATTTTTTTAATATAAGAAGTGTTTCGTGCATATGTACAAATGCTTAGGACTATGATTCAAATAGTCATAACCTACCTTTCCTTATTCTCATGTGCATTTACTCATCATGCACATATGTATTTTATTATTAAATACTTTCTAACACAATCTCATGTGCTACTCTAAATAAGCACCTCCATGGATAATATATTATGTATATCTCATGAATCTTACACTCAATTTCCTTACATGCTATATCCTTTAAACACATTTAAACTCTATAGAATACTTATTCTATAATTCTTTACTACCTTCTAACGTGATTTCCCCTATTAAGGATCACATATTCTATTATAGTCTATCTATCACCATTACTATTTAGATATTTCCAATTAATGTTTAATTCCCAAACCATCTCTCGTATTCTTCTATGGTTTATTTATCACCAATGTTAGACATCTCAAATGTGTCTAATCTCAAGCTATCTAGACATTTAAAATGTATATCTATTGTAAACTATACATAAACCACTTAACCCTATATATGAAGAACTTCCTTATTTCTAGACATTTCTAATTAATGTCTGTCACATATTGTCTAAACATTTCTATTTAATGTCTATCACAAACTATCTAGATATTTATAATTAATGCATATATCATTGCTTAAACTTATGATATAACAGATCATAGCCTAGATATCATAACAATTCATCTAACTCCTTCATCCTTTGACCCACAATTATGCAATAATTATGAAATGCATATGAATTTCACTCCACAAGTCTCTTTATACAATTATGTAGTGATATAATGTGAATCAGTGCAATGCTCCATTTTATATTAAATTATCATATTATTTAACAAGTACTGTTTTATTAACATATATGTGAATGTTAACATATATGTGAATGTCAACATTTATGTGACTATCAACATGAATGATCGAACATCATTGTATGTAAAGTCTCACACGATCATGAAACCTTACCATGTTAGCCATTGTTTCCAATAGGTGTGTTCATGAATATAATAAACCTCCAGAGGCCTAGGGACTTGCAATCCAAAGGGGACCCATAGTCCCTCCCCTTCTATTTTCTACTTTACATATGTCACACAAACATAGTCTGACAAATTATATTGAATTCCTCTGTGACCATTAATACCACTCGAATAATATTTTATACATACAAATATGTTCATGATGCATTATTTGACATTCTCACTATGCATACATTGAATGCATATAATACATACTAATAATGTATGTAATATGAATCATGCATATAGTTTTATTAAGTATACATGAATGATGTATGAAATGATATCATACATCTATCTAGACATGTTCTATCTATGTCTCAATCATCTCCCTTAAAGAGTTTTTGCAATGGTTAACAAATGGTCTGAAACCTAATGAAATTACACTTAATCAACAATCTCCAAATGTCCACACCACATATTCGGTCGTCCGCTCCACACATTTTCAATGATAAAAACATAGGGTCACGGTCATCCGCCCCTCAACAGCGGTTGACCGCTCATGACTATAGTTTTAAAACCCGAGACTCTGTCAATTTTCGGACATCTACCCCCAAAGACCGGTCGTCCTCTCTCAGGGCATTTTACTAATTTCTGGTCAACCGCTTCATGCGTCCACGACTACTCGTTCTTATCTGCAGCTACCCATATTCATCTGCAGATGTCTATCCATTCGTAGATACCAGTTTTCGCGGCATAACACCATATTTTGGTTGACCACACCCTAATTTTTGGTCAACCATAATTTGTACAGTTTCAACTTTCCATTTGCGGTCATCCTCCCTTGCTCGACCACTCCAACATTATTTTCTATAGTTCAGTCGACCACACTTCTACCCCGGTCGATCGCTTTCTATACAGTTTCACATTTTACTCACTTGCAGACGTCCAACCCCATATGTCGGTCATTCGCGCCAATTTTTAATTCTCAATTTTGTAACGACCTAGATTTTTACCCTTTCTCAAAAATCGCGTAAAATTTAAAAGTTTAAAATAAATATCAGAGTGCGCCTTCTAAAATCCCAGTCGCTACTGCACTTTCGTTAAAACTCATTTAAATAGTCGAAGTCAAAACAATATTAAAAACATAGCAGAAATGTAAAACATAAACATTCATAATTTAAAGTTCAGGGTTTAAAATGTCACACACTTAAAATAAAGGAAATACTTAGTATTTTTATAAACCATGTTCGCCCCATAATCAAAACATACATTTTTATTTTTTCTTTCTTTCCTCCGGATACGCCACAGGCTACACGGGAAGGACTTCCTCCTCTGCTCCCGGTATTATTATTTCATTACCTACACCACAAGTAAGGACGTGAGCACGAGGCCCAGTAAAGAAAATGGGATAAAACAATCATATATATATATGTACACCACTCTTTTGTTTTCTTGGAATGGATGCCGGTCCAAACCAAATATTTCTTTACGTTCTGTTGCGTTCGTTAGTTCTTTCGTTCATTACTCTTACATCGAGTTGAATTAAAGAAACCCTAGGGATAGAGAGTAGCCCACCAGATACTAACCACCTAGGGTAGCTGGTCCCATACCCGAATAGGGAGGAGACCTGGCCAGCTACCTGATTAAACCCGCACTGCCCTTCCGTTCTTTAATTCTCATTTCATCATCGTTCTTTTATTTCGTTCATTCGTTTTTCCTCACGTTGCGTTTGTGAGTACTTACCCCGTAGGTTATACTCCCTATTTGTCTCTAGGTAATACTTCCTATTTATTTCTATTATTATAAACGTAAAAATACCATAGAGAATCACAACAGTTCATAACAATAGAAAGAACAACCATAAGGAATAGCAATTAACATGGAATTATGGAAATTGAATGAGAATAAATAACTAGTAAGGCAAGAGATTCAAATAAGAAATACAACTTGAATTTACAGAACATGGCAGTACAAGAATTGACTATTTTAACATGCTTCTAACGTATTTGAAGATTCACGAAATCATTTAGAAAACAGTAGCGAATTCAACAGTGAATACAACAATTAAAAAAAATGTGCTATCATGCTTTGAAATTGATGGAAAATAAACACGGAACAACCATGAATCCACAATGAATTTACAACAATTAAACATGCCAAGATACTCTAAAATTTATAGAAAATCAATTACGAAACAGCAGCAAATTATACAACGATTGTAACGTTTTATCATGCTTTAAACCAACTTAATTAACAATACACAACAGCAGAGAAACATAAACATATGTGCTTATTAATTTGACGGCTAATAACAGTGAATTGAAAGCAAGAATACATGCTCTATTTTAAACGACTATGAGCAGTAGCAATAAATGACGTGACATACTTGTTTATGAATATAAATACTAGCGAACGATATATAAACGGAACAGCGAAGAACATGCTTATTACTGACTAAAACAGCGGTAACAAAGATATTGAACATAATCATAAAACGAAATTTACAGATCATGCTTCTCAAGCGTTTGTAAGTATATGCAATTACCAGTCTAAACAAAATAGCGAAACGTGCCTTTTTAATCGATATTATTGATAAAATTGAAACAACGAACATGTTTTTTAATCAATATTAGATAGCAGTGAGTATTAATAAATTTGAAACAACGAAACATGTGAAACAACAGTGAATAATCATACGAATTGAAATGACTAAATGTGCTTCTTAAACAAATTTAAACAGACAAGAATTATCATACGTGCATTACGATAACATGTTTATTAATCAAAAATGAAATAGCGAACATGCTCTTTATCCACTAAAATACAGCAGTAACCATACTTTTAAACGCCTAAGACAACAGTAAGCCATAACAAGTAAAACAAAGAAATATACAGTGGTCAACAATGTCAATGTGGACTCAGCTAAAACATTTTGTATATCTTCGACTGTAGCTACGAATTATGACAGCAAAATAATAGTCAAGACTTGTTCTTTAACAATTACAATCCACATGAATAAAACATATTATTAACGACTAAATCCACATCTGGATAGAGTAGCAAAAATATATTGTCATCAACCAAAACCGCAGCAATAATCAATAGCTATAATCGAAAACTAAATAGCAAAGACATGCTTTTTAAATAACTATACAGACAACAAAATAAACAGCAACATATGTTTTTAGTCGACTAGTATGCTTGAGATTGAACAATGGTTAACATTTGGTGTTTTTTTTGCTTCTGGTTTTTAAATCGATTGACAGCTAGTTTACAACATACAAATAGTTAAACTCAGAATAGAATAAGTGGAAAACATTATGAACTCAAGTAAATAAGCAATAACTTTCATTGAAATAAACATACAAAGCAACTGAATAGCATAATCGATGGAGCATTTCATTTCTTAAATGAGTAGCAAAATATAACATGATCCAACACTATATATGAAATCATTTGTCTTTTCATTCTTCCTCATGTTTCATTCATGATTCTCTTTAATCAAACAACATATATATAAAGCAAAGACAAGATAAGCCAAATAAAGAGTTAAGACAATGAGAATTATAGAAATATCAATAAACAGATTCTAACTACAAACCAAGTAGATCACTAAACACACACACACATTTTCCTTGTGGGTAGGGCTTTGACGGCCAAGACTACCATTTCCTTACCTAGTATTGAAGAACTAATAACAACTCGCAGCTCACTTACAATCCAAACGAAGGAAATTGCTCACAGAAGAGAAGATGAATAACGTAGCAAGGGGGAAGAAGAAGGAAACAGCTGGAGGTTTAAATAGGGAGCTTACCTGGATGGAGAGGGACAGCTTGGACACCTAGGGGGGCAGGCGTGCCTCTAGGCATGGGAGGGGCGACTTTTCTCGCTGAAAGTGCGAGTATTAACTTGCTAAACATCGAGTTGTCTTATTTTTATTCCTTAATTTTCGCAGATCTGCTAAATTTCGGACTGGTGTAGACGAATAACCCACGTCAGTAGTCGTTCGCATGTACAGAATTTCGCAGGCTAAATCCGAGGTTTTGGAAGAGAAATGGCGTCCCCATTCTCGTCCGTACCGTCTGAATAGTATTACGGACGTGGCGTGGCGTCCGCATCGTCCGAAAGTGCCCATAATTTGGACAGAGTCGATGCGGACGATGCTTCCCCTCATCCACAGCGTCCGTAGTGTCGTCCGAAAGTGTCCATAAATTGGATGGAGTCAATGCGGATGCAGTCCCATCTCGCCCGCAGAAGTCTGGACACGTCTGAAAGTCCCCAGACGAGAACAGATTCGATGCGGACGCAGTCATCCTCGTCTGCATCGTCCGCATAGGCATCCGAACGTCCTTGGACAACCTTTCCTCTCATTTTTCCCACTTAAATCAAATCCCAAAATATTTTCTCATGAATAAACATCGTAATTTGACATGAAATAACACGTCATGTAATATATGTTATTTCCAAAAACACAATTACATAACGTACACGAGAAAAATTAGGATTGGAGTATTACAAATTTCCTACAATTTAACACATCAAATTCATACCAAACCAATATCAATTCATCATAAGATTATTGTGATGACCCGGTTTTTATAACCTTTTAAAAATGCGTTAAATTTAAAGCTTTTATAAAACAACTAAAATCTTTATTAAAATCTTCTTAATTAAATCAGAGTTCTTCCCTAAAAAGTCAGACCTTTAAAAACCCTTTTTTTAGACTCGTTATGAAAATTGTTCTAAATAGTGGAAAACCATAGTTATAAAATCTTTTCTCTTCTCAAAACATAGCGGAAGCATAAGAAATTCATTTAAGGAATACTAAAAATTACGTGTTAATTACAAATTACTTTTCTCTTTTATTTTCTTTAAGCTAGCCAGCCACAAGTCCACCCGTGCAAATCCTTCATCAACTGCTTCTTCACCTGTTCATCATTTTCACGTACGTGTACCTACACCATTAGCAATTGTGAGCACGAGGCCCAATAAGAAATGAGTTATGCAGTATGATATATGTCTCTCTTTAGTTCATTTGGAGTGGGTCCACCCCAAACCAATCTTTTCATTACATTTCATTCTTTCATTCATTCTTTCATAACTCATACGTCGAGTGGGAGATTAGAGGATCCTGTGTAGGAGGTGTAGTCTTGGTCAACTTCTAACCACTTAGAGTAGCTGGTCCCATCCTGATGAGGGAGGAGATTTAGTCCAGACTACTTGATTAGATTCGAACTACTCATTCCCCCCCTAACTCCCCGTTTTCTTTTATTTTCTTTCGTTCTTTTCATTTATCAGTTTTTCCTTTCATAATGCATGTGAGTACCACCCCAAAGGTGGTACCCCCTACTGGTTTATATTATCATGATGCATGTTCATATAGTATATCATAACGAAATGTAGACAACGCATATAAATGAATAACAATAATTAAAATGAATAAAGAGAACAATTATGGCAACAAATTAAAACAGCAAATATAAATAACATGCTTGATAGTTTAGAAGAAATAATCACAATTAGACATGCTTTACAATGTAGACATGCTTGGCAATTTAAGGAAAGCGGTAACAATACACACATGCTTGACAGTTTAAATGAAACAATAATCATATGTTAATGTTCTAAACATGCTCGGAATTAAACAAATAACGTGCAATTTGCATAGGCATAATAATTAAAGCGACGTGATGGAAACGTAAACAAACAATTACAATAAAGACACTGCTAATGGTGTAGGGCCTCCACTGGCCAACGACTCTATTCAATTTCTTACCTCGAAGCTTTAACGCGTATTCGTACTAAATCTTTATCATTCTTTTCCTTTTTGATACCTTCATAATTAAAACATTTACAATTTATTAATTTCTTTTTCGTATTCTAAATTGTATAATAATTCTATGAACCCTTTTAATACCCCAAAACGAAACATAACGCTTAATCATTCTAACGTTCTCAATTTAACAACTTCATTATTATCTATACCTTAAATCTTTATTTATCACTTGACAGTGTTTCATAATCTAAACTCATTATCCATTCGAATCAACAGAGTATGATTACCCTCCATACCAATCACAGATTCGCCTTATTAATCATGCATTACTCTCATAATAGAACTCTCCCATTCATTTCATTTCTTCATCTCATATATATCAATAAGCAGTAAATAAAACATGGAATAACTTTCTACATTTCCACATTTAACCAACATAAAATAACCAGCCACTTCAGCACACTTCATTATCTCCATAGATTTCCAACCAACCAATAACAGAGTAATAATCCACTTCCCAGCACAAAAACGATCAACTTCAACAATTATATAAATCGCTAATTAACATTTAGAATCAAAAACTATAACTTAACAACTTAATTCACGTAACGAGACTTCGCACAATAATTATCCAGGGTAAAGCCAATCAATAACACAGAATATATCATTTCCAAATAGAATCACAAAACCCAATTCCAACTTGAACCAACAACAGACTAGAAACCCATTCACATAATCAAAAGCAGAAACCCAACAGATTATTCCATCAAACACATACCAACAAAGAACATTAATAACACCTCAATATCCACAATTCCAAAACTAAATCTTAAAGTAATAGGGCAATATTATAACTCAAACACAAAACACAAAATCCATTTCCAACCGTTGATCAATATTTCCTCACTATTTTCTACTCATCAAACTAACCTATAGCTTAACTAAAAAAAACCAACATTTCCTCACCAAAAGGCAGGAGCAGACCCAAAGCAATCCTACATTCCTCACCCTTCATTCAGCCTCCAACTCCAAAACACCCGAGAAGCTCCCTCTAATCATTCTTCCAATCTGTGTCACCAGTTCTCCCTCAGCTCGGCACCCAAGCTCTTCCTCCAACCTCCCTCCTTCACTGCAAGTCTTCTACCTTTATCAAAACAAACACCTGAGACACACTCACCTTCCCCTACCACAAGCCATGTCCGCCATGCCTTTGCCATTCCTCCACGCACTTCACACAAGTCCACGCTGTCGGTTCTACAGAGCAAGGCCGGAATTGGACCGGTTCAGACTGAACCACAAGCTGGACCATGGCCTTCGGCCGGTCCAGCACGAACCGCTGATTCCAGCCATCGACCCGAGGCCAAAATTGCAGCCTCACCTTCGCCGACCCTCGCCATCGCCAATCCATTGACGCTGGCCACTGGAATCGACAAGGCGTCGAACTTCGACGTTGCCCCGATGCATCCCGCGAGCCCGACGCTTCAATCATCGCTAGCTACTCGCCGGATTGCGACGCACTCCTTGTCTCGACGCAGGAGAGGACCGTCTGAGGCCTCCCGCCGTTCTCCTTCGCTTGCGGTCTCCTTCCTCTTCACCATCGCTCACCCTTCGCCCTCTCTCTCGTTCGTCCTCGTTCTCTCTTATCTCTTCCAGAATGGCTGAAGGCCATTCTTTTGTCTTCGGCACAGAATCGCCTGCGAGCCATTCTTTTCCTTTTAACACGCTGGATCGGTTCACAATGAACCGGTTCAGCCAATCCCCTCTCAATTTATTAGCCTCTTACATTTTAAATTCCAATAATCTCATTTCTTCTTTTAATTTTCCTTAGCAATTATTTATTGCCCAAACATTATATTTTAATTCATTAAATTAACATTTATCTTAATTGCATAAATTTCCATAAATTATAATCTAACAAATACGTCCTTGGTAATACCCCAAAAATTATCTAATTAATCCAAATACTCCTAATTACTTCTCAATTATCCTTATTAAATTTCAATATAAAAGTCGGGGTATTACAATTATAATCACTTCATATAATCTTTCAAATAGACATTTAAATCTATTTAAACCATTCAACCTTATATTGATTATAACAATAATTCTATCCCTTACCAATAGAGATTTCTATATCATATAAACCAAGTTTAGATCATAGCATTTAACCAATATTTTCTCTATGATGTCCTAACCAAATACATGGCTAGACCATTCTCTTAATCATCAAAGTATCTTAATTTAATACTTATAGTCCTTCACATATACATATCTCCATCTATATCATTTTTCTTTAATAAATTCAATTAAGAATCTCAACATCAACCAATTTAACCAAATCATACTTACTTAAACCATAGATATCAACATGCAATTCCATAAGTATCAATTATAATTCTCAACCCACCATTTTCTTTACCTAAACTATGCAATATTTAACATAGTTTAATAAATACTCAGTTTAGTGTTCTTATCTCTTGAAAATCACTTAATCTTCACTTTCTCCTCTTGATTTTAGGTTCAAAATGATCCTCTAGGAGAGAGAAACATTTTCTCTTGAAGGTCAATTCCTTCTTCTTCCCTTTCTTCTTTCCTCTTCTTCTTTCCTCTTCTTCCTCTCTTCCCTCTTTTCTTTCTCTTTCTCTTTTCTCTCTGATTCAGCACGAAAGTAGATACGTTTAAGTCATTTCTCATCATTTCTGGAGAGTTTATGGGGTAAAATTACCATTTTGTCCTTCAAAAAGTACAATTTTACCCTTAATTCCATGGATATTCACCAAAAATACTAAGGTTAATTTTCTTTAACCACTATTAGCTTAAACTAATTAATCTAGATTTTTTCTAAGTTGATCCCCATGATTAACATGATTAATCATGAATAATTAACTTTAATCATCCTTTAATTTTACCTTAATCACACACTTGGTCACTAATCAACAAGTTACACATGTCCATACCTCATTGGTTGTCTAATTTTATTATATGGCAACATACTTTAAGGTGTTAGGAACATTTCTCCCTTTATACATATCTCCAAATTCTCATTCTAAAGTCTCATTTTAAAACATTTCCTAAAACAGTGCAGTTTTGGACTTACCCAACTACAAACGTGCATAATTTTTATTACATGATGTAGGTGATTATAAAATTGTAGAGGAACCTGAAGATGTGAATGAATGAGAGTTGTAATTGATGAAGAATTCTCACAGACGAGACTACAGCGTTGTTGAAGTGAAGTTGACTCGTGAATGATGATTGAGAAAGACGGATTTACAAAAGAAAAACATTTTATTTTTAATTATGGTTTTTTTATATTTGAATTTAAGTTACAAATATTTATTGTTATTTTATGTTGAGTTTTACTACGTTTGAATTTTAAATGAGTTTTTTAAGACTTTCTGTTGTATTGTTTTAAGGACACGATTTTTATATGGATTTAAAAAAAATGGTAAGAAAAAAGAATTTACTCTTCTGGGCGTTACAATCATAGAAACCAAGATTTAATTGTTGTAATTAAACAATAATATTTAAAAAGAAAATATAAAAATTTAGACACCAAAATTTAACGTGGAAACCCCTAAAATAAAAACACTATGGCAACCTAAAATAAAAACACTATGGCAAGACACAAAAATTTTACTAGCAAAAAATAAAAATACAATAAATTTTGTAACTCCAGTAAATATATAATCACTCAAGAACCTTAATCATTCATAAGGATTTGAGAGTCATTTAAATATAACATAAACAATAATTCTCCCCAAACACAACTTAGCAACTTTTATCCAACTGTACTGTGCAAAGATCAACTCTTTTCATAATCTATAAGACATATTGTCAATATATCACTCGTTTATTTTAATATAAGTGATATATTTGCATTATAGACGAATAAAACCATCAAATAACGAGTCTATTTCAAACATGTGGCCACATCTTAGAGTGTTGGAGGGGGCAAAGCTCTGTAGATGACGTTACAAAGAGGGGGGATGATTGCAAGAAATGAGGACCATAAAATATTGTGAGGCCACATGCCTTGCCACTTATGTATGCCGTTTGAAGTAGACACTTCACCATCTTTCTTTGGCTCCTTCCTACTTAATATCTGGTCGGAACTTTACTGCCCATCCTCACAACACCCTCCTACCCTTTCTATTTATTTTCAATAATAACTTCACCTTCAATCATGTATCGACCCCGATTTTAATTGGGTCAAACTTATTTAGCCTACATTAGAGATTTTTTAATTCTTGCAAGATTAGGGTTTTCTATTTTCGTATGACTAGGGATTCCTGTATGCTATAAATATATGTTTGAGCCACCAAGTTTATTATACTGATTTCTATTAGTAATTTCTCCTTTGAAGTGGCTTTTTATCCATCTTGGGTTTTCCACGTAAATTCGGTGTCTATTGTTTTCTCTTTTTCTTTTCTGATTCTAGTTCGTTATTTCAACATATATCAAATGGGTGTTCATGAAGAATGCAAAGAAATATGGATATTGTTTGATACGAAGTTAGAGTAAACGATGTCATTTAGCTTTTTGGAGGGCAATAACAATGCTTTCGATATCTATTCGACATAAGACTACTTTGATACCACGTATGTGTTCGCCCCAAGTATTTATTTATGATAACTCAACCTTCAACTTTACATCGTGGGTGTTCATAAAAATGAAAAGAAATATTGGGTATTGTTCGATATGATGCTAACGTAAATAGTATCAATTAGTTTTCTCGATAGCCATAACAATGAATTCGTTATCGACCCAATATAAAACTGCTCTAATACCAAGTGAATTTTCACCCTTTTATTTATTTTCAATAGCTTCACTTTGCACGTATTCTTAAGTTAAGATAGTAAGTGGGACATGAGCATCTTATTAAAAAATTTTATATCATCGTTTTATTTTTTAAAAGATAATATATCCGATTTAATCTAAGATTATTGGGTAAATAATCTATTAATTAAGATGGCAAAGGTGACATCATAATTTTACTAAAAATAGGAATTTATGTAATCAAAAGGTAACATTTGAGATAGAAGAAATCTTAAAATTTCTAGATTTGGGAGGAGGATTGGGGAAAAGAAGGTCAAAAGTGTCATTTGGGAGGGAGGCATAGGGCATAGATAGATAGATAGGGTCGCAATACCTAAACCCTACACTCCTCAAAACAATAACTTCCAATTTTAGACAGTTGGAATCTTTGCTCCCAATCTGTCATTTGTTGCTTACGTCACCCTCCAATAATTTCTATTTTATTTAATAATAATATCATAATCTAATTTTAATTCCAAAAAATATATTATATTTTTAAAGCCATCTTAATATTTGGGTACTTTATATTTAATTAATTAATTTGTTATACTTAAATAAATACAAATGTGACATAGACAGACAAAAAACACGACCATTGATTTATCATTTGGACAAAAACATGCAAATATTTAGGTCTCGTCTTTTGATCTGTCTTCTATGCATTGGGTCCACGTAAAGAGTGGTCGCATCAGAAAAACAGGGCTTTTTAGAGGGGCATTGCCAGCCGTTATTCTCGAGGACTAAAGTCTTCCCTCCTCACCACAAACATTAATAAAAATGGAAAAGAGAAAAATCAAATCTTTGCATTCTCAGAGCTGGATTCGAAACAGCCATCAATCGAGTTTTTCTGGGTTTGGAGGAATTTCTCCGAACAACATGTCGGTTTCCAGGACATGTTTTTGGATCTGTCGGGAGTTGCAGATCCGACCAAAATCTTATCCAAACAAGGATTACCCACTTCCCAATCACCAAGCAAATGGCAATAAACAATCCACTCCCTCTTTTACCAAGCTAAGGGGATCATTCATCATCTCATCTCAACTCAACTAAAACCTTCCCAACACCCCTTCGGTCATGTTCCTTACCTTACCAAATCTTCGTTCTGTTCTGTTCCATTCTTGTGGTAGCCCGTCCTGTGAAAGTCAAGAAAAGCCTAAGTGTAAGTCCAGCTCATATCAGTGGTGGTACATAATTCCATATTGTTTGAGAGAGTAAAAAATACATGATTTACAAGTAGAATTTCTCTCCCTACCCAGTACAACGTATTTTGGGCTAACCCCAAAAACAAAACTGTGCGAACTTCGACCCAAAGCAGACAATATTATACTAGAAGAACCGAAAGGCGTTACAGTTCTTAATATTGAAAAATCATCTTCTATAGTTGGAATTGAAAGTCAATCTAGCAAATCCATATTTCACAATTTAGTTCGATTCAATTCCTAATATCCTCGGTTGCAATTCTAGTTCCATAATCTAAGAACCGTTAGATCACAGCTAGGTGGCCAGTGCCAATTTCAAGAAACGGAGCTTGTGTTCTACCTCAACCATCGCAGATCTTAATGGAATAAAGAGAAGAAATAAATGTAATTAGAATGAGAATCACTGAGAAAATCTTGGTGGTAGTGAACTCCAAGATTTGATTTTTGAAAAAGGGTATCACTTTCACAACCTCATGTCTGTGTTCTTAATCTAAAGAGAATGATTCCACCATCTTTTTCTCTTTATCTCACCACCCTTTTTAGAAAAGGACGGGATTCCGTCCATACCAGACTGCAAAACCTGCACAAGACTAAACCAGAGACATGGTATTTATCTGTCACCAACCTGAATCAAATATAGGACGGTTTCATTGCGGCAGCTGCCCCGTCCAATAATGACAAAGATTGAAATTGTCTAAAGAGAAGATAAATGAAGAGGATCTCCATTAATGAGGTGGTCAGAGCTTTACATTCAAACTGTTTTCCAGAGTTACAGAAATTTCGACAAAAAACAAAAATAAAACGATGACTGGAATCTAGTGAATACCTTAAATGGGACCCTAGTGAACAAAAATAAAGGGGAAAGAGAAGATCCAAGTCGGCAGCCCACCGCCTGAAATATATAATACGATATCAGAAAGCCGGAAAAAAAATGCTAATCCCACCGACTAACAGAAGCTAGTGATAACCATAAGAGAGACGACTTTACACGATAACATTAAATGTCGGGAAGTCAAATTTCAGTTGTCATCATCCTCCTCATCTTCATCGTCGTCATCCTCATCTCCCTCTTGATCGTCCTCTTCTGAGGCATCTTGTTTTCCCTACAGACATGCAGTAGAAAAATTAAAGAAGGAACATATATCAGTATAAAATGAAAACGAATTGTGATATGGTGTATCAGCCTCAATGAGATGAGACTGACATAATTTCTCCATCAAACCAGTGGGGAGTAAAATCCGTTATTAGCCGGAAGGCTAAGAGAATAACATTGCATTTATATGGGACTCTACTTGTTCAGATTATACCAACAATTTTGAAAATTTTTTGTTTGAATTTGATCGAGTACCGCAAAATAAATCTATGCTGACTCCAAACAAAATCTAAGGTCTCCAAAATTCAGGTAAGACAACTGCCAGAGAATCGATAGAAGTGGCGGAATGTGTGAGGCAGCAACCAGACAATCAAACACTTACCCTTTTTTTCATGATCTAAAGAATATTAAGATCCCCTGAATTCAACAATGGCATTTAAATGAAACAGAGAAGAATTTTATTGAAAAGGGGAACCTCATGAACAGTGATTTTCAGCTGGTGGCTATTTTATAGTTACAGTTACTCCATGAAAAAGCTGGATTAGGGTTTGATGGAGATGGGGAGAACTATGCATCTCATTTTACCACGAAGAAAAATAAAATTGCTCATCCGGAGTAAATAAACAAACATTAATTTACCTCTTCATCAGCATCTTCATCAAAGTCCTC
This sequence comes from Begonia loranthoides, assembly GCA_022433065.1. Lineage (NCBI taxonomy): Eukaryota > Viridiplantae > Streptophyta > Magnoliopsida > Cucurbitales > Begoniaceae > Begonia > Begonia loranthoides. Next base: position 160,998 of record CM039480.1, on the reverse strand, counting down.
TTCATCAGCTTCCTAATCAATTGAAATAAAAATAACTGAAATAAGTTACTCTTGGACAACACATAAAATTTGATTCATGCACAAAATGAAGGGATAATAGACAGAGCAAAGAATTACATTGTTGAAATAGGTCAAAGGATTAGGCCATAAATCCTCCTTGATAATCTCTGCAATCTGAAAATATAAATAATACCCTGACTAACTATTAAATGAATAAAGCAGAAAAGATCTGGAAGAAAATCTATCATGCAGAGTTTTTATTGCAATTACAAAATCTACCTCATCATGAATCTCATCAATATCCTTAGGTTGAGTATCATTAAACCAGCTAAAAAAACTGCAAAAAATATAGAAAAACTAGATAGTGAAATAGAGGGAGCAAATATAAAAAGGTGAAATACTACCATTTAAAATAATCGATGTGGCTTTATTTTTGAAATTCAGGTAGATATATGTATCAGGAAAATGAAAAAAGAACTTCCCATCATTGATTTCACTAAATAATCTTTCAGGAAAGAGATTCATATGATGAATAACCAAAGATTAAGGAGGATGGGTCATTTTTTTTAGTAAAAAAGTGTTAAAAAAAGGTGTCACTTCAACCAACTATACAAGCAAAACTGACTCGAGCAACATTCCACCGAAAGACTACTACAATATGACATCAATGAAAAAATTATACAGCTCCTATTCGCAAGTTAAGTAGTTGTCTTCACAATATATATACTATGAATACTAATTTCATAAAATTAATTCCTCAAATCCGATAGAAAGAGAAAAGATATAAATAAGTACAACGCTTTGATGAATTTTCAACAAGAATTTGGTGCCTTTTACAAACTTGATGTTCAGAGTCCATGGATCTAGAAATTCATTCTGGGCAATTGAACCTTCTATAACTGGAAGAAACCTCCAAAGACAAGGGAAAAAAGGCGGATTCAATGTAACTGAATCTATAGTCAAAGTCTCTACCAAATATGGAACGTTGGACTACTCATTTACAACAGCAAATGCAGTAAAATTTGAGGTGCCATGGTAAAATTTTGTAAAATCCTCATGACTGTTGATTTGGGTCGTGAAGAGGAGAAAACAAACCTCTCATCAGCTGGAGGTCTCTTATTCCCCTTCTTTTTCCCACTTGCTCCATTTGACAAGCCCTAAAAATTGAGTATTTAGGAACTGTGAAATGTTAAACCAGGAAATGACTAACAAATCCAACAAAAAACGAATAAATTCTCTCACCATTCCCTCTATCCACTTGATTGAAGTTGCAATAATTTTCGTTGTTCCTTCTTCAAGAAAACTGAAGGACTTTGAGATTTTTGTATCTTCAAAATAAGGATTAGGCTTGAAATTCTGTAAAATAAGAAAAACTATATTATATGCCAGAGAATTTTTATCTGCTGTAACGGAACATAATTCTATGTTTATAAATGTCAAACAAAGACTCCTGTGGTGTTAACTTCATTTTATTTCTTTAAAGAGAAATGGACATAAACTCACAAAGGCAATGGAATAACCAGATTTCATGTCTTTAAAATCTTCCACTTCCAGGGAGCTGAGATATCTGAATATCTATTGAAATAAGGACAAAGAAACCAAAGTTACTACGGGAAGTAAACGCGAGAAGTAATTGTAGAGGAAAAATTCAGAAGGCTCCTATAAATTCAGTGTATCTGAGGTAAGTAACAAGTAATAATATAAAAAATCATATGTAAGCATAATTTATATCATAAAACAAAATTATGAACTTTAAACTCTATAGCATTCAAGGGTCATAACACAAACCTTTTGATCATCTTCAGTTAAAAGTTCGCTAAGAGCAGGATGACTTAAAAACTGCAGAAATCAATTAAAACCAAGTATGATATCTTGGCATCATAAGAAAGCACATAACTTATTGGACTTAAATCAATGATTAGAAAGACAAGATGACTAACAGCAGTTAACCAGAAATCAGGAATGGAATTTATAATCTCATTCCGCTTATCATAAACAGGCTTCCGTATTTCATTGTACTTCTGCTCTACTTCAAGGACTTTATCACTCGCCTCTTCATTGATCTGCACCATTCACAATTAAGTTTCAATACAAAAAAAAATCTCTATATTTCTAACCAGAAGAATAAAAATGTATTCCAGTCTTCAAAGAACAGTTCTCTCGAGGAGAATTGGACAGCACAGTTTCGCCCTAATCACTGAGTTAAAAAGAAAAACTGGAAATTGATTTCACCTCTATTAGCCCCAAAACAGAGCAAAAAAGTTTAATTCATCAGATTACGAACGAAAAACGAACTTAATGTCTGATCCAAAAGTATGATTCATTGCCCTTCGAAGATTGTACTGACGTAAAAGAGTAATTCAAAAGCTTTCATCTTCGAGAACAATGCCCTATTATACAATTACTTGTCCTCGAATTCGCTAGAATTATAAAACACAGAAGCAACGTGCTCAAATCATTACACTATGAACAAACTTCATTTTTTATCAGAAATCATCATTTATCATCTTTCGAAGATCAAAATAAAAACAAGAAATTCAAAAAATAAGGATAGTGTAGCCAAGAAATTTACTAAAACCTTCTCAAGCTCGTCTTGAATCTCCTGCAACTTCTCTATAGAAAAAACGAGCTTCTCATCGATGCCCTCCGGATTGTCGTCTTCTCCTTTATATGCCACCTTCAGTTTTTTACCTTTGTCGGCCGACATTATCTTCTCAATTCCACCAAAAAGCAAGCTTTTCCGATTTTTCGGAGCTTCTCTCTGGTCTTAAACCCTAGCACTCTTAGGCCGAGTCTCTTCGCAAAACTAATCTCAGTACGAGTAGGGTTTTGGCAGAGGAAGTTTTTATCCACTACAGAGCGGAGTACATGGTGCACCTGCTACAACCAACAAAAGAGCAAATTAGATGATCCTTCTTAGTGAAATCGTGGCCGTTGATTATAATGATGTGACCTGATCCATAGTAAATTACCATTTTAACTGTTAGTTGACTTGTGTGGCACAAAGTGTCGTTTTTCTACTGAGATTCCTGCGACTAATACGAGGCTACGTGTGTCTTCAAACGTGCATGCACATATTAATTTTGTAATATATAATTGGGAAAATGACAAATCAACCATGTAATTAATGACAAGTCAATTATTATGGTATTTTTTTAACAAGTTAATCACTGACGTATAGAAAAATGACAAACCCAACATCGCGGTCACGTTCTCCGTTCATCATCGTCTTTCCGGTCACCAACTCCACCACAACAATCCCATAACTATAAACATCCGCTTTAGACTTGATTGGCAGATTATAAACCTATTCAGGAGTTATATAACCTCTCGTTCCTCTTCCCCGAGCGAAACCTGAATCTAGAAGATGCGCTCTTTCTAAAAGCTCAGACAGCCCGAAGTCAGCAACTTTAGTGGAATAATTTCAATCCAGAAGAATATTTTTAGGTTTGGCGTCGTAGTGAAGAACCCATTCTAGGCACTCTTCGTGTAAATAAGCCAACCCTTTTGCTGTTCCTACAGCAATTTGAAATCTCTTCCTCCAATTGAGCGTTTTGGAAGACAGGTTCTTGGCCAATGACCCATGCTCCATAGATTCGTAGACGAAAAGCCTGTGAGACACCGCAAAATTCGGGATGTCTCACAAGACACCTCGAATTTTTGCGGTGTCTGCGCAAGACACTGTGTATTTGCGGTATCTTGAGATGGTGTCTCGTCAATTTGTTAACGAAAAACGTTACCGCGATGTTGGTTTTGTCCTTTTCCCATACGTCAGTGGTTAAATTGTTAAAAAAATACCATAGTAGTTGACTTGTCATTGATCACAAACTACGGTGGTTGATTTGTCATTTACCCTATATAATTTTATTGAAATTCTATTTATTATTTATTAATTTTTTGTATAAACATATTATAAAATATAAATAAAGGAATATCGTATAATAGATTGATAGATTATTGTGTTATATAATTTTGAGTTAGTGATGTGCCATCGACACCTACAATTCACTATCAAGTGAAAAATAATTATAAATTATAATTATATTGTTTATTTTATAGGTGATTATGGGGGAACAATGTATTTAAAATATCATTTACATCCCTCTAATATCTCAATATATTCTAGAGTTATTCAAGATAAAATATAAGTGAAAAATCAAGTATAAATTAGAAGACATATAAGACATTACAAAATAGTCGACAATCTGACCCAGATGAGTATTTGGCAGCCTTCATAATTTCACATCAAAAAGTGTTTTTCATCACGTTTGTGACGTACATCTCAAACTTTCCAAAATAGAGTCTTTTGTAAAAATTAGAAATCATTTGCTATGTCAAATTAACCCTAAACCAAGAGCTACAATTATGGTGAGAAACTCAAGTTCAAGTAAAAGATATAACTAGTGAAATTCAACCCAAGATGATACAAGACATTAAGCCACACAAGTTAGAGAACTCATTTGCATGCTAAAAAGTAATGCAAGGTCAGCCATTGTATGTAGGAAAAGACTTTGCATGGTAGATGTTGTGCAAAAATGAAAGACTACACAAGTAATAAGATAAGTAGTTAATGATCTAACGAGGACAATTTATCAAATATAAATCTAAGTAAAACAAAGTTAATTTAAGATGAAAACTAATCGGGTAATGTGATAAATAATTAAAACATAACACAAATGAATTAAATAAAGAGATTAAGTGAAAAAATCATGACTTAGATTCGATTTTCCTTATTATATGAAATTAACTACGAACATTATGAAAACATTGTAGTAAAACTATTTGGATGATCGAGAGTCTTTATTTTCATGCAGGTCTTGCTAGAGTTGCTTGCTTAGTTCTTATAATATTTTCTTTAGACTTATGCGAGACAAATATTATAAAGAATTCAATTAAAAACAATTCTCAATTAGACATATCATTCAAATAAAATAATATGTAAATATTTGAAATAACAATATATCATTTATGAAGTTAATATAATCACACAATTTAATAAATCCTAATTTCTATTTACTGTCAAGTAAATCAAAACCTCAGTATTCATTAATGTCTTTTGTACACTGAATAAATTATCAATAAAAATATATTGAACTATCTGTACAATTTTATTCAACAAAATATAATAAATGCAATTAATTTCACATAATTTAGTACTCTCTTCTCACTATCACTCAATATTTAGCTCATAAATGAATATAAGATAAACATTTTACTCAAATATATTAGAATGCAAAAACTAGAAAAATATAAAAGTTCTTCTCTGCGATGTTGTGCTTCTCGGTGCTGTAGCATTCACTATCACTAGAATGCTTTAACAAAGAGCTTCGATTTAAGCTATAGAAATGAAGTCCACAGGGCTGGCGTCGACTTCCTTCTGCTTGCTACAGCTAAATGAAACCTGTTAGGCTAAATAGTGTTATGCTCAATTATTTTGATGATAAATATGTTGATTGGAATTATAAGTTGGTAATGAGTTTTTTTTTATTGATTTTATGCTTAATTGTATATAAATGTTAGTGAATAGTTATTAATTTTGGGACTTAGGAAATCAAAGGATGGCAAATGGGAGAGAGGTAGTCGAAGTTCACGAGGATTTGGTTGACTAGAAAACTACACTGCTGAAGAAAATGGTCTTGCGGTTGATGTCGCGTTCGAAGACCCGATCAAAGAGTGCGATCAAAAATGTAGTCAGTGCACTCCCAGAAGTTTCGGTTGTGTACGCAGTCGAAGACCCAATCGAAGAGTACGATCGAAAAGTTACACAGATTACCCAGAAAGTTTTCGGTCGAAGTAGTGGTCGAAGCTGCAGTCGAAGCACACAACAAAAAATGTACACAGAGAGCTCTAAAGATTTTAGGACGATGCAGCGGTCGACAATGCAAACGAGCTATACGACCGAAAATGTATACAGCGGGCTCCAAAGAGTTTAAGTTGGATCTGCAGTAGAGGAAGACAATATTAGGTCTACCGAAAATATGCAGAACACACAACGGCTAGTTTTCAACAGTCGGATGTGGTCGACCAAAAAGGATTTGGTCTACCGAAAAAATAGTGTCTATACATATAAGACACTCCAAAACTCACTCCAACAAACCGGGAATTGAGTCGAAGCTTTGTCAAAATTAATACTCAATTCCAAATCACATAGTGAGTGTGTAATCCAACTCTCCTAATGTAACGACCCGGATTTTCATAATTCTTTAAAATGAGTGAAAATTTGAAATTTTCTTTTTGAAAGTAAATCAGAGTGCATCTAACCGGATCGCTACTTACTCTTTCGTAAAACTCGGTATAAAATCATATTTAGTAAAACTTGTGCAGAAGCATTAAATCAAAACCATTAATGTGAAACGTTGCGGAAGCGTGAATACAATTTAACTAAAGAAAAAAAAACATTTAAATTCGATTTATTACAACTTAACTTAATTAAAACAGTTTCTCTTTTACCCCCTTTACGCCTGGCCATCCATGAGCATCCATCGACATGCAAACCCATCATCCCTGCTTGCTATTGATTGTTCTTTATTTTTCATTACTCCTAGTCCATGCGTTCCTCATAGCATACTAGTACCTACATCTACACCACAAGCAACTGTAAGTCTAAAAGACTTAGTAAGGAAAAAGGAAAATGCAATTATGAAATGCCTCTCTTTAGTTCATTTGGAATAGGGGCCACCCAAACCAATTCTTTCATTTACGTTTCCTTTCTTTCTTTCTTTCCTTTCTTTCTTCTTTCTTTACTCGTACTTCGAGTTGGATATTAGAAGAACCTGTATGAGATGGTATAGTGGGTCGGACCTAACCTCTTGTGGATAACTAGGTCCTATTCCCGATATGGTATGGGCATTTCCTAATTATCAAGCTAAGACCGCTACTCATCCGCCTCCAAACTCCCTTTTCTTTTCATTCCTTTCTTTTGTCTTTTCATTATCATTTTACTTTCCTCACCATGCATGTGAGTACTACCCCTTCGGAGTACTCCCTACTTGGTCTCTATTACATGATGCATGAACATACCTTCTCAACCTATCATGAAGCATGATGTATATAACATAACTTTAATTAAAGGGCGCACATAAGTAATTGCAAACAAACTGTATTGAATGCACATATAAAGAATAACAGTAAATGAACGTGCACATTAAAATAGAAGTAACTGGAATTTAAAGCACATTTAACATGAAAGTAACCAACCAAGTGGAGTAGCACGCCCAACACATATAATGAATTTAAACAAGGAATGCATGCTTGAACTATTAGAACACAATACTATAAATCGATATATTAATTCTTCTAGTTAATTTCCTAGTCCATTTTCATACTTTCTACATTTATCATTCTAGGTGATTGTTCTAGTTAGCTATCAAAGTAAATTAACATGCTCTTGAGTTTATTACATGCTTTTATCCTAATTAACAAATCAAACTTTGGTTTAGAGAAACTAACATGTTAAGTGATGTAAAATCTAAATCTAGATCGTAAGCAACACCAAGAAGACAATGATAAAAGTAGTTGTAAAACATTCGTTCGCTTAGTCATTGAACCCTTAACTCATTCACATTTCATTCATTCCATTTTTATCTTCTTTATCGTTCTACTATTTAGTAAAACAAGGCATCGATTATGTAATTGAAGTGCGTCTTAAGAAAGTAACTATATTAAAAGCACGATAAAGAATTCTAGTAATTGAAATTGAGAACATATATAAGGAAGTAAAGCACATAATAAAATAAGATATCTGCACACAATAGAAAACAAGCGCAACATAGAACTAAACAGCAAACGCGTACAATAAACATGCAAGTAATTGATTTAACTATCATGCTTAGGAAATAATTATATTTATCATGATAATTAATTGTCCTAATTAATTACATGCTCAAGTTCGTGCCCTTATTAATTAATGACTCTAGTTAGTTAATATGTTCTAAGTCTAATTAATTACATGTTTACTTAAATGAACATGCTAAGTGATTCGTTGCATTAATTATATGCTACAATTATTATTCCTATTTCAATTTCCATGCTTAGGTCGGTTAATTAGCATGTTATTTAATTAATCATATTTAGTTAATTAATCTAGTTAAGGGATTAACTAGTTAATTAATTGTGCATTCGAACTAGTAAGTTAGGCATGACATGACTTAGACAATTTTACATGCTAACTAAGTTAAACGTACTAACTATAATTTACATGCTCCCTACACTTAATATTCTAGGTGGTTATTCTATTTAGTTACTCTATGTGATTTACATACTCAAATAGTTGTTTAGTTAACATGCTTCAACTATTTATTGACAAGCACTAATAAATTGACATGCTTGATTAATTACTTTTAGTGGGTTTCTTAGGGCTGAATAATTATCATGCTAAATTACTAAACATGTTTACTTTACATCATTAGTTAAATTGTCCTAAGCATGCTTGCTAGTTAATTCATCAATAATTAAACATGTTCCTTAATTTGCTAATTGATTTCATGCTAAATAAGTAACCACAAGTGAGAACTATGTGTATGTGCATAAACAAAGTGGGATAACCGATAGCAGTAATGAAATAAACAACCAGAATGACATTAACATATAGTTCATTCTTACTCATCCTATTCTTACACGTTTTTCTCCTTAACATTCATTCTAAACTTCACAACAAAACTTAATTAAGACAAACAAGGTAAGGCATATAAGCACAGAGGGAATTTATCACCTAAACTATCCAACAACAATAATCAGAATCAATTCAAGTAGCAATAAGCATTTCTAAGGCTAATGTAGTTAACAACTAACATTAAGCAAGCATTTTAAGGGAAATCACATACTTAACAACTAACAATAAACATATCATCACTAAACTCTCACACCCATACTTGTGGTGTAGGGCCTCAATGGCCAAAGCACCCAATTTTCCTTATCTCGATTATTTATCGTCCAATAGCTTAGTAATTTGCATCCAACATCCAAATCCAGGACCCAATTCTCGGAACATAAATATGATTCTTCAATGTTGACAATAGCAAAACCATCTGAGGAACATATGCATATTTTCATTAACTCAACCGATAGTAACTATCATTAGGTCGCATAGATATATTGCCTATCGCTTCAGATTTTATAATCTTTTAAAACCCTAAAAACCATTCAACCATATTACAGAACATTTATCCCACATTGACAGATTATTCCATTCTACAAGACCATCCATTCAGTAGTTTTGTATCCAACTAATTGAACATTTCAACTAACTAAAACAGTCTAGAACATAATTCAAGATCACTGTCAGCCTCCATCCAAAAATAGAGGCCGAACCCAGCTCCAACAAGGCGTCAATCACGAATCCAACATTCAAAATTCATCCAGAACACTAATCCATCAAGATTGCAGTTCAGAAGGTAAGGTTACCTGAAGGGATCCAAGACCATCCAACCCAAGATGAGACAAACCAGGTCGGAACATGGGTACCAGATCTGATTCGCGCTGCCCTTGCGAATTGCCAACCATCCCGACGTCTCACCTCACCATTCGTTGCTCCTTCGTCGTCGCCACCCTGCCGTCGTCGAGTAACACCGGAAGGTCGAAGAAACACCGCAGCACCGAACGCCAAATCAACACCCGAGCCCGTCGTTCCTTCGTACATCGTTGGACAACATCAACACCGCGCACCCGAGCTCGCCGGATGTCGACTCGTCGCTGCGCTTCTCCGTTCGCCTGACTGGGACGAGCCAGAGCTCGAGCACCGCCTCCCGATCGTAGGTCGCCTCTCCCTCAAGCCTTCTACCCTCTCTCCATTTCCTCTCTTTAAAACTAAATAACACTTAACCTTAATTTTCACATTCCCCCCTTTTTAATTCAAACTAACACAATTTAATTAAATCCCACTATAAGCCAAATTTACATCTTAATATCATCCATTTTCTCATTCGTCATTGAAGGCCAGACGAAATGAGGAATGCTAAACTGGTTCTCCAATTGAATCGGTTCAGTTATTTAATAACAAACCCCACTTACAAATATTACTCCAATTAATCACATACAGATTATAATTGCATTTAATTACTATATATTTTATTTTAATTACGTTAATTCCCATAAATTATAATATCATCCAACGAACATGTCCTTCGTAATACCCCGATAATTATCTCACTTAAAAAATTCGGGGTGTTACACTTAATCCCCAAACTTGAGATTTCTATTCGGGAGAGTTGGGAATATCTTGTAATTTTCATATTCACATTTGTACTCTAACACAAAAGGTGACGCCCTACGAATTGGTCAAGAAATGGTGACGCCTCATAATAGTCAAGCAAAGGGTGACACCCCAGAATAGTCATTGTAAAGGTTTGTTTGACACCCGGAAGTCAAACATCATCAATCGGGGAGGTTGGACAGAAAAGAATCTCCAAGTCGAAAACTTGGAGCGCGGACATAGGTGAGATTTGCTGAACCTCGTGAACAAACGTGTTTGCACTCTCTATCCTTTAATCTCTTTATATTTATGCATTGATTGATTATTTGTATGTGATAAATCACTTAGAGATGGAAAAATGAATATCACACGAAAAAGATTAGAGCGCCTAATTCACTCCCTGCACCCCTCCTCTAGAGGCTCATATCGATCTTTCAATTGATATCAGAGCGGGTAAATTAAAATTTTTATGTGATATTGTGCATATTGCTATAAATTGTTGAATTTGCACTTATCAAATTATTTATCTTATTGGAAATTATTTGGATAATTAGATTGAATTCTTGGATTGTTTAAAATGACTTTTAATGTTGAAGGGCAATCTTTAGATAGACCTCCTTATTTTGATGGAGATGATTATTTGTGTTGGAAATCTAGAATGAAAATATTTGTTCAATCTATAGACTATAATTTGTGAAAATTTATTGAAAATGGAATAAATATTGATAGATTATTATGTGTTTCAATGATTTTGATAAAAGAAATTTGAGTTTAAATGCTAAAACTATGAATATCTTGTATTGTGCCTTGAGTATGAATGAGTTCAATAAAATACAAACATATGTAAGTGTTTATGATACATGGAAATCTCTTGAGCTAACACATATAGGCACAAATCAAATTGATGAAAGTGAAGAAAGTTCATCCTCCGAAGAAGAGGAGTTGGCTAACGTATGCTTTATGGCCAAAGAAAATGAGATAAACGATTCTTCTAGTGATTTAGAAGAAAATTTTGATGAAGATGAATTGCTTGATGTTTTCAATGAATTGTATAAACAATTTAGCATGCTCAAATCTAAATACAAATCTTTGAAAAAGGAAAATGATAAATTGATGAAAAAGTATGTTGAAATTGTTCAATCTTTTGAGAAGCAAGTTTGTGAATTAAAAAGCATGAATGATAATTTGATGGCTACCATTAAATCCCTGGAAGTTGATATTAGCACATTGAAAGTGAAGAATAATGATTTGAACCATGTTGTTCTTAATTTTACAAATGGTAGCAAAAATCTAAACATGCTTATAGGTTCGTAAACTGTTACATTTGATAAAGCCGATATTGGCTATGAACCCTTTTCTAAAAAGAAGAAATATAATAATTTCTTTGTTGGTTCATCTATTTGTAATTATTGTAATTGTATTGGGCAAAAATATTTTGTTTTGTCTTTTGAGCTTGAATTCTAAATTGAAATCTAATTTAGGCTCTAAATTTGTTTTAATTCTTAAAGGAACCAAACCTATAACTAATGGACCAAAAAAGATTTGGGTACCAAAGAAAACGAATTGATTTTTGTTGTAGGTTGGAGGTTCTCCCATAGAGATTAAAAGAGATGGATAATTGAGTATCCAACACAAAAAAGGAGAAACCTCAAGGATGTGCTTCCAATTCAATAAAGATGAAAATGCATTTGTGGAGGTACACAATAGGAGATTTATTTTATTTCATACATAGGTTGAAATTGTTTTTTTTTTCGATTAATATCAATTCTATTTGGTTGAATGGTTTTGGTATCATTGGCTTGAATCAACTCTATAATTCTTCAATTAATATTTTTGGATTTATTTTTGATATTCTAACAATTGATATCGTAAATTGAATACATTTTGAATTGTTGGTTGGATTTGTTTTTTTAATGAAATGAGCTATTGTGATTTGGTTTTAAAATTGGTATCCATTTGAAATTTTAACTCAATATTTGATAATCCAATAAGTGGTTCATATTTTCTCCATTGGATTGAAATTGTTTATTGATAAAGGGAGAGAAATAATTGTTTTTGGTTTGATTATTTGGAGCTCCCTATAGATTTAAAATTGGTAATTAACATAGGAGAAGAAAATAAAATTGTTGAAATAATTTTGATTGAATTCTTTTGCATTGATATTTTAGAATTCTCCAATTGCTTTTGCATGCTTAAATGACTAAGGAGAAAATTATAAATTGGTTAAATTATTTTGGTTGATATCTTGATTGTTCCCATGGATTTGACTTTGAATATTGCTTAAGGGGAAGAAAAATTTTATTTCAAGCGGTAACATTTTAATAGGTATCTTTGAGTTTAATCTTTTAATTCAACTATTGGTATTATTGAGCTTATTTTTCTTCAATTGGTATTATTCTTAAATTGAATATCCCCAACTATTTGAGTTTGTGCATTGATATAGGGGGAGAAAAATGTTTTTAACTTGTATATTTTTTTAAAGATAGATTTTTTGTCAATTGGTATCTTATTATTTTTGAAAAGAGAATATATTGTTTGGTTGAATTGGTTTTCCCCGCACATGTGCATGATGATAATTCTATAGGGGGAGAAGAAATTAAACTATGTAGTTGCTTAAATTGTGATATTCCCTCCAATGTTTTGTTTTTGGTATCAATGTTGACAAAGGGGGAATTGCATTTGTTTTGATTCAATTGGATGAATTTGATTGATTAAACTCTATTGTCTTCATAGATTCTTAATGATAACTCAATATGGGAAGAAATTATTTTGATTGCTCAAATTAATATAATCCTCCGATATTTTCCTTTGGTTTGAATATTGATAAAGGGGAAGCTATTCTTAATTTCTTTTGATCTCCATCCCAATGATTTTTTTTTATTATGACAAAAAGGGGGAGATGAATATATAAGTTATTATGGGGGAGAGAAATGATAGAATGCATGCATGAAATTAAATGTGAGATATATTTCATAAACTAAGGGAGAAAGATCAAATATGCAATAATATATACACATGCTTAAATTTAGGAATAGCCAACTTATAATATTTTATCATCATAAAAAAGAAAGAGATTGTTAGCCTAAATAGTGTTAGACTCAATTATTTTGATGATAAATATGTTGTTGGAATTATAAGTTGGTTATTGAGTGTTTTATTGATTATATGCTTAATTGTATAATCACAACATTTATATATATATTTATTGGAATTACCCTCAAAACGGGTATTAAAATGTGTTAACATATTTATCTAAGTTCATATAGTGAATATATATCAATTTGAGACTTAGGAAATCAAAGGATGGCAAATGGGAGAGATGTAGTCGAAGTTCACGAGGATTTGGTTGACTAGAAAACTGCACTGCTGAAGAAAATGGTCTTGCAATTGATGTTGCTGTCGAAGACCCGGTCAAAGAGTGAGACTGAAAAGCTACACAAATTACCCCAAAAGTTTTCGATCGAAATAGCGGTCGAAGCTACGGTCAAAGCAAACAACCGAAAATGTACACAGAGAGCTCTAAATATTTTCGGACAATGCAGCGGTCGATGGTGCAAACGAGTTATACGATCGAAAATGTATATAGTGGGCTTCGAAGAGTTTAGATCAGATCTACCATTGAGGAAGACAATATTAGGTGGACCAAAAATGTGCAGAACACACTAAGGCTAGTTTTCAATGGTCGTGTGTGGTCGACCAAAAAAGATTTACTCTAACGAACTGGAAATTGAGGCGAATCTCTGCCAAATTAATAATCAATTCCAAATCACATAGTGAGCATGTAATCCAACTCTCCTAGTCCCCAAACTTGAGATTCTATTGGGGAGAGTTTGGAATAGCTTGTAAGTTCCATATTCACATTTGTACTCCAACACAAAGGGTGATGCCTTACAAATTCGTCAAGAAAGGGTGACGCCCCGTAATAGTCAAGCAAAGGGTGATGCCCCTAAATAGTCATTGTAAATGTTTGTTTGACACCCATAAGTGAAACATCGTCAACTGGGGAGGTTGGACAAAAAAGGATCTCCAAGTCAGAAACTTGGGGTGCGGACGTAGGCGGGTTTTGTCGAACCGCGTGAACAAACGTGCTTGCACTCTCTATCCCTTAATCTCTTCATATTTATATATTGATTGATTATTTGTATGTGATAAATCACTTAGGGATAGAAAAATAAATATCACACGAAAAAAATTAGAGCGCCTAATTCACTATATCCATATAGTGAATATATATCAGTTTGAGACTTAGAAAATCAAAGGATGGCAAATGGGAGAGATATGGTCGAAGTTCACGAGGATTTGGTTGACTAGAAAACTGCACTGCTGAAAAAAATGGTGTTGCAATCGATGTTGCGGTCGAAGACCCGGTCAAAGAGTGAGACTGAAAAGCTACACAAATTACCCCAAAAGTTTTTGGTCGAAATAGTCGAAACTACGGTCGAAGCAAACAACCGAAAATGTACACAGAGAGCTCTAAATATTTTCGGACAATGCAGCGGTCGATGGTGCAAACAAGTTATACGATCGAAAATGTATACAGTGGGCTTCGAAGAGTTTAGATTGGATCTACCATTGAGGAAGACAATATTAATTGGACCAAAAATATGCAGAACACACTATGGCTAGTTTTCAATGGTTGGGTGTGGTTGACCAAAAAAGATTTACTCCAACAAACCGAAAATTGAGGCGAATCTCTACCAAATTAATAATCAATTCCAAATGACATAGTGAGCGTGTAATCCAACTCTCCTAATCCCCAAACTTGAGATTCTATTGGGGAGAGTTTGGAATAGCTTGTAATTTCCATATTCACATCTATACTCCAACACAAAGGGTGACGCCTTACGAATTCGTCAAGAAAGGGTGACGCCCCGTAATAGTCAAGCAAAGGGTGACGCCCCTGAATAGTCATTGTAAAGGTTTGTTTGACACTCATAAGTCAAACATCGTCAACCCGGAAGATTGGACGGAAAAGGATCTCCAAGTCAGAAACTTGGAGTCCAAACATAGGCAGGATTTGCCGAACCCCATGAACAAACGTGCTTGCACTCTCTATCCTTTAATCTCTTTATATTTATATATTGATTGATTATTTGTGTGTGATAAATCCCTTAGCGATAGAAAAATAGATATCACACGAAAAAAATTAGAGCGACTAATTCACTCCCCGTCCCCCTCTAGGCGCATATCAGTCCTTCAAACCGTTCTCCAATCGAGGTCTAAATCTCCTTCTTCTCCATTTGTCGCCAAGTCCTTTTTTTCCTCTCGCTGGACCCTTCTTTTCTCTCTCTCCGATTCTACTCTTCTCTCTTCCATAACTTCCTTTTTATAACTAGCTCCCTCCTCTATTTTCGCATCATTTTCCTCTCTTTGATTTTAAAAAATAAAAATAATAATTGTCTTCTCTCTCTTCTGCTGACCTTCTCTTTCTTCGAGCTTCATTTCAAAAATAAGATAGGAATACCTATTTCTTCTCCCACTTTGACAATGCCAAGAGTTTTTCCATAATTCTTCCAATCAATTTCTCTTTTTTCTTCGTTAAAATCTTCTCTATTGAAATTTTCCATTTTGATCTTAACCAACGTTAGTTTTAACTCTGCATAAGAATTTATTTTTTTAAGGTAAATATGTATTAAATACGACTTCACATAAGATTGTACGCTAAATATTAATAAAAATAGATTTTTTTAAATATGACTAACGATATTGTAGTATTCTATAGCGTTGTATAACAAAAATATGATTTTCATTTATTAATCACCAAATTCGAACAATATATATATATATGTATAATACCATCATATAATAACTCTTTTTGAAGAGTTTTTATCGGACACATAGAGTCTTATTTGCTCAAAGTAGCCTTCGGAGTAGATTTTATTTAGGCAACTTTATGACCAACTTGCATTCATTCGATTCTATCTTATTCTCCACTTCCACTTTCAGCACCACATTTTGAGGATGTCTTCTTTATTCATCTCCTGTCATTGTGTTCAAAAATTGTCCATAAATTTGTCAATTTGATCCCTAAATTTGTCGAGCAATTAACTAATTGATGTGACACATAAGTGAAAAATTATAAACAAAGGAAAATTGATTCTCAATCATCTTTTACATAGATTTATTATCATCTTATATTGCTTTATGTTATTTTAGTTTTTGAAAGTGTGGGCATCCGCAAATACTTTGTTTTAAAAAGACACATGGGTGCACATAAGTTGTGTCTGCTAAATATTATGTGTGGGATGGATATCCACAAGTGGAAGTGTGAGTACCTATGAAAGCGTGGACCGCATGCGAATGCGGGGAAGTGTGCGAATGTGTGAATATCCATAGATGCGTAGGCCGCACGCAGATGTATGAGTATCCACAAATATGTGGGCATCTTTGATGTGAGTGTCCATGGATATGTAGGCATCCGCTGATACGTGCAGACGTCCAAACCTTGTTATTTAAGGATATTTTCTTTAGGTTTTAAACTATTTATTTAACCATTGCATAAGTCTTTTAAGAATAGTTTGAGACATGAGTAGGAGGTGTCTAGATAGATGTATGACACCATTTCATGCATCAATTGTGTATGCTAAATAATAAGATTTGCATGGTTCATATTACATGCATTATTAGTATATATTATATGCATTCGATGTATACATAATATGGATATCAAATCATGCATCATGGAAATATGTGTCATGAATAAGTTATTACACAAAAAAGTTATTGTTGAAATATGTGTTTTTTTAATAATGTTTAAGTAGTTGGTGCAAAACTACTTTCTTATAAAGTTAAAATTACAAAAAAATTGGTCGATTCAATTAGAAGCCTGGATTCAGCGTTCTATTTGTAATTTATCTTCATGTTCAGTATATTTTAAAGTGGTGTTTTTTATACAATTAAAGTTGTTGTTGCTATCCATAGATTAGCTTTAAACATATAGTTACTAATAGAATTTCGTCTTTGGATCTCAATTAATTAATTTTTCTAAATTATTCGGTTTGGAGTGTCCCTGACGTTCTAAGGCCTCTTGCAGAATTATTTTTGTTAAATTTATATTTATATATAAAATTTAAAAAAAATTATTTTATATAATAAGTAAAACGAAAATCAAACTAGAATCAAACCAAATTTTTTGGTTTTGTTTGGTTTGGGCTTCTCGCCTTAAATGGTTTAGTTTAGGTTTCAATTTTTACAAATCGAAAAAAGTTAATGCAGTTTCGATTCGACCATAAAATCGAACCGAACCGAACCGATTTTTGTGTACCCCTAGTTCACATACATTCCACCTCTCTCTCTCTCTCTCTCTTTATTACATCTATTTATACCCTTCACTTCCACTAGTGGCCTTCTACCTCAACAAATGAAAAAACACATATAAGATTATAATGCGGACTTTTTATGCATGGTTGAATAAATTGTACCACCGGCACCAATGAGGAGAAAATAAAATGATTTAATGATCACTACAAATGTGATGCATGCATTAGAACCCTAAATGGCAAGTAATAAATGTGATTTAAATATGAATGATAGATAAAAACAAAAATATAAAGAAATTAGAACAAAAGTAATGATATATTTACAATTTGTTCATTCTTCGTGACAAATATTGATTTATGAAATTAATAAAATAAATTATAAATAATTAAAATAACTCATTAATATTTTTTCCATCAAAAAGTAAGAATAGAAAGTAAACATAGAATTATTCAAACAAAATTTTGTTACATGAAAATTAATAACATAAAATAAAAGATGTACTCGTTAACAATGAGATCAAGGTATATTAATTGTTGTTAGTGACCCGTCGATATCATTCACCTAAAATGCGAGACTAAATCAAGAAATTATATCAAAACAAGGATTTTTTTTCTTTAAAAAAATATCACTAAGAATATCTTCATCAATAATTGAAATTAAAAAATTAATATCAATTAGTAAATATTAAAAAAAATAGAAGTCAAATTTTTTTTGGATTTTTAATAATTATTCATTAATAGATATTTGATATTGAGATATGAAAATAAAATGGGTTGTGGGAATTCAATGAAGCAAATGCACATGTTATGTGTATGCTAACTTTTTTGTGTGATATTAAATAATCTATTTCTACGTAATTTATCAATAGATATGTAATCAAATATAAACAAATATAAAAGAAGTTTAGGGATAGAGAGTGCAAACAAAGTTTGTTCACACGGTTCGGTAACTCCGGCCTATGTTCGCGCTCCAAGTTCCAGACTTGGAGATTCTTAACCCACTAACCTCCCTGGTTAGTTATGATTGGCTTCACGTGTACCAATCAAACCTTTACAAGTTGACTCTTCTTAGGACATCACCCTTTTCTTTGACTCTTCACAGGGCGTCACCCTTGATATAGTGGTTTACAATATGGAATTGAAAAATACAATAAATGTTGCCTAACTCTCTAAATGTAAATTATCAAGTGAGGGATTGAGAGAGTTAGGATTTGCACTCAATTGTTGAGAGAATGCGAGTAGAAATTTTGGCAACGTTTCTATGATACCTAGGGTATTCAGCTATGTGTAAAACTTGGATTAAGTAAAATGTAATGTTTGGTCATAGTGAAATTGTCGCTCCTTGTAGTTGATACAATTGTGAGTGATAATGTTCCTAATATAGATGTGTTGAATTTATGGAGTTGTTACTATTTATAATTCTATTAGAAAATAAAGGATTGTTGTGGGAGCAGTCGATTGTCCATTTAGTTGATGATCAATCGGTTCCAATGAATAAATAATAAATTGAATCGGATGATTTCACGGACGATCACGCGGTTGATCTTGGCCATGAGATATGGTAATCTATAAGTGTGGCGGTCGATCGTCAACAGGATGATGATCGACTAGTAAATTGAAAAGATTGAATTAGCGGCTGATCAGTGGAAGATGGCGGTCTATCATGTCCATGGAATTGATCGTCCAAAATGCTGATCGTCAATCTGGAAACGCGTAACTGATGTTTGGAAGCTTGATGAATCGCCTGAAAACCAATGAGTCACACCTCCTCGATGTCCTTTGAGAGTTCAGAGTGTATTTAGAGAGTTTTTAAATAGAAAATCAGAAGGGAACAATTTGCTTAGTCTTCTGAATTCTCTTAATATTCTTCTAGTTTTTCTGGGTTCTGTGTTTCTAAGAGAAGAGTTTCGGCGGAGAGGAGGATTGTTGTTGTGTGGTGGGAGTAAGAAGAAGAGGAGGTTAAGCAAGAAGAAAGGTAAAAGATTTGTTTGTGCTTTGTCGGAAAGGACCTACATCACGGGATTAGGTTGTGCATTTTGTGTGATTTCTTGATATGTCTTCTGCATCAATGAAACGATTATAGGCTTTTGTTAAATTGCTCCCTGTTAATGAATTTGTCTTCCTAATAAACCAACTTATTAATAGTACAGTCCTAAAGGAATAGTTTTGTGTGATCCCCTTAGAAATTACTTACTTATGTGTTGATAAAGCTTATGAGTATAGGTGTTTTTTGTTGGATAAAATGCTCCCTGTAATGCTCTCTGTATGGTTTTAAGGTAATTGGAATCTGTTGATTTATGTTGGCTAACATTTGTTGATGCTCTTATGAGAATTATCGCTACTGGATAGGAATTTATCTTCTGTAGATGTTAATTACAGCATGTTTCCCCTATGCTTATAGGAGATATATTATATGTTCTCATTGCATAGTAGGTTTAGTTATGTTTTAAGAAAATATTGTTGTTGTGTGTTAGTACCTTTACTGCTGGACAAACATAACTAAAAAGAAGTTGCCCTGTTCTGGAAATGAATCTGTGAATAATCTGTTAACAATAACCTATAAGAGACAAAAGAATTACAAATGTATTGAATCCCTGTTAATATGAATTGGTAGAAACAGTTGAATATAGAGAGTGATATGAAGGTTTCCACCTCATTGACATTTTAGTTATAGCACATATAAGATTTATTTACAGATGCATTTTAATTCATGCTACATTGGTTGTTTGTGAAACATGTTAATTTCTTGCTCGATACTATGTTAGTGACAACATACATAGTACGAAATTGTAGTTGATTCATGATTCATGCCTCATTGTTTGCTAATTAATTGTATTGTTTTCTTGTGATATATGAACTACTATGTGACATTCATTCATATCATGCATCATATAGGCATGTCAGTTAGGATTGCATATCATGCATTGTACAGGATAATAACGAATCTAATATATGTAAATAGACATTTGGGTGGGTTGGATAGTATAGTGACGAATTTGCTTGAGAGAACTTGTCTCCTCCCACGTAGGGATGGCTCGGGAGTTGCTGCTCACGTTGTATCCCAAGGATGTATCTATCTCTTTGTGGAAATATCTCCAATATTATGGTTGAAAGTGAGACTTTAATTAAAGAGAAGGGATAGATTCTCTTCTATTAGAAATGTGCATATAGAGTTGTCATAGACATTTGCATTTGCATTTCATTTATATCTCTTACTAGGCAGTAGGCTCATTATCCCTCCTGTGATGTAGGTATTGAATGTGATCCTAGTGAAGTGAACATGAAAGAAGTATGATACGATGCAGGCTTGTGTTATCAAGCACAGAACGACCTTAGGGGTTATGGCTCATGAAAGAATAAAAGTGTTTAAATATGTTCAAAGACTTTTATATAGTGGTTTTTAAATGTTTTAAACTGGTTGGTTGACGATGTTGTTTTTAAGCACAGAACGACCTTAGGGGTTATGGCTCATGAAAGAATAAAAGTGTTTAAATATGTTCAAAGACTTTTATATAGTGGGTTTTAAATGTTTTAAACTGGTTGGTTGACGATGTTGTTTTTAAGAACAATTTAACGTTTTAATTATTCTGCTTATATAATTACTATGATATTTTCCTTGAGTGTTTTTGGATAAGTTTTAAATGAGAAAACTTTAATTGGAAATTGGAATGTGAAATGGAATAGGGATGTTACAATTTTGATATGGTTTTCTCTCTTCTTAGTCTTTAATTCGGAGTGCCACTATTTATAAAACTATGAAACCGATCGACCACCTCCATTTTGGTCGACCGCCTCCCGATCATTGGAAACTAGTTGTTGCGTTATAAAGTCTGACTAGTCGACCACTTTATCATATCAGTAGACCGTCTCTTCACAATTTAGAAACTTCACCCGACTCTGTCCATTTTGTGGTCGATCAACTATTCAGCAGCTCGACCGCTTCTTCGACCGATGAAAACCCATGCTCTTTGTCCATATTATGGTCGATCACCTACAGTGACCTGGTCGACCACTTTATCGGTGTTTGGAATTTTTGAGCTCTCTGTAATATTTTTGGTCGATCATCCATAGTAAACTAGTCGACCGCTTTTCTGCTTTGGTCCTTTTTTTAGCCAATTGGTCGACCAAATCTCAACTATTAGTCGACCTATAATCCGTGTTTTCCACATTTTGAAGTGTTAAGTCCTAAAATTTAACCAATAGCTACACGGACTTAAACCAACATGTTAATACATATAAATACCCTTGTTAAGAGGTATTTGCGATGATGATCAATAATTATAAAGATTAAACAATAAGCATATTCAAACAATAAACAACTTATAATTACAATTAACATATTCATCATCAAAAGAAATAAAATTAATGACACTTAGGCTAACAATGGTATCTAGGCAATGACCATAATATCATGTGTTTAGACATATTCATATGTGCATTGTAGAGAACCTTCATTCAGAGGATCATGATAAATACAGTGAAATGAATGTTAGCCTAATAGACATTAGGTTATTTGTTTTGATAATGACAATTTTATTTGAATAATTAAGTTTTTTATTATTTATGTGTTTGAATTAAGTAAATATGTTTATTCGTTATTGAAAATACCCTTAATACAGGTATCATGGATTAATAACATGTTTGCGTAAGTCCATGTAGCTTATAGAATTATCATTGGGACTTAAAGGATTCAAGAAATGCAAAACGCGAAGAAGAGGTCAACTATGCATAAAGGTGGTTGACCATTTTGCTGAAAAACATGAAGAGACAGGCAATCGGTTGAGAGTTTTTCGACTACAAATATTACAGAGAGCTCCAGAATTTCATTTTGTAGAGAAGTAGTCGACCAGAGGAGAAGTGGTCGACCAGACAGATGGACAGATTGCTCAACATGCTAAAAAGTGGTCGGCTGGTGCAGAAGTAGTCGACTGCACAGATTGACACATTCAAGTTGTTTTCTAAAATGTGAAGAAGCAGTCGACAGGGGGCAAAGTGGTCGATCGACCTGACTTTATTTCACAACGGTAACATTCCAATGGTCGGGAGGCGGTCGACCAAACAGAGGGTGGTCGACCGATTATGCAGAGTTTATAAATAGAAGACACTTTGAAGCTCATTCCAACCGAGAAAGAATCGTAACGAAGCTCTGCCAAAACTCATACACGATTAGGAGAGTTAGGAATTTCTAGTTTTTCTATTTCCAAATTATTGTACTTAAACCAAAGGTGATGTCATGTGAATAGTCAAGCTAAGGGTGACACCCTATGAATAGTTATTGTAAAGGTTTGGTTGACACTCGTGAAGTCAACTATCATTAACCGGGGAGGTTAATTGATTAAGAATCTCCAAGTGGGAAGCTTGGAGCGCGGATGTAGGCTAGAGTTGCTGAACCGCATGAATAAATTCAGTTTGCATTTTCTCTATCCATTAACTCTCTTATATTTGTCATTTATTATATGCATTGTTTGTGATAAATCACGTAAGGATTAGATATTATAATATTACACGAAAAAGTTTAGCACACCTAATTCACAACCGTCCCCCCCTTCTTCTATAGGCGTGTAAAAGGTCCAACAATGAGTATGTGAATTAGAATATTGTGGTATTTAGGCTATGATTTCCAATGTCATAAGTCTAAGCATATTCATTACGTGCATCAAATGGTTTCTTCATATAGAGAATCATGATATAGGTATGGTTTGGAATTAGACATTAATTAGAAATATTTAGAGATGGTTTGGGATTTTACATACATTACCAATGACTAGATAGTTTGGTATTAAATATGCATTAGAAATGTCTAAATAATAATGGTGATAGATAAACCATAATAGAATATGAGATCTATAACATAGAATATTATGAAGGAATTAAGAAAGAAAATCATAGAGTGAATTATCCATAGAGTGTTAATGTGCTTAAAAAAGAAAAGCACATGAGAAATTGAAAATGAGGTATTTGGAATAAGATTGTGCACAAAGAGTAATTCTTCATGGATTTGAGAGTTAGATAGGCTATAATTACTTAAATCATATGACTAAGCATTCACATACTTGCATCATTACTTCTTACATAAAGAGGTAAAAATACATAGATATAATATCAATAAGAAATATCTATGGATTTAAATAATATAATTCATGGGATGTGTGATCATGAGAGTTGATCAAAAGTTAAACATTAAAGTTAAGATTGTGAGAAATAATCATGTTGGGCTGAATATATGGTTAGTTGTAATATTTGTATAGTTTATTAGATCTTTATATTATGATTCTTACTGAGCTAAAAAATCTCATAGTTCTATTTCCTATATTTTTTCAGGAACAGGTGGCAGTAATTCAATGACAAAAATGTAAAGATCAATTGGACTAAAGGGCTTGGACAACATAGGCTTAGAGTGAGACTTTGGATTTTGATTTTGTTATATTTAGTTTTAGTTCAGCTCATGTTTTTTCAATAAAGTTTTGTTAATAAATAGTATTATAACTTTCTTGTTTTAATTGAATTTTATATTTATGTGGCTCAATTACGCGAATGTATGTTAAATTGTGAGCTTTCCTTAGTTTGTGTTCGTTCTTCGGGCAAAGAATCCTACTCACCATCTTGATTCTCGAGGGGAGTGAGGTCGGTGTCGAGGTCGTGAAACATCATCTACTCATCTTTGATCTCTCACCATTTTATAAACCTTAAGAAGAACAAACATAACAATAAATTCTTAATATAAAGCATTCTTATAGTTGATAAAACATTATCATGTTGAGCTTGAGTTGTTACGCAGTCTACAAAAATTACTTTAACCCGGGTGCTCTAGTACCATAACTGCAATGCCCCGAAATTCAAGTCCATTTTGTGCAAAATACACATACATTTTTAAATCTTTTTATCATGTCTTTGAAAACCTTTTATACAGTGGAAGACTTTTCTTATATTATTGTTAATCCGTTTCAACATATTATCTCTAAAATTTATTCATTTTGACAAAAATATAAGTACTTATGCCAAGTTGACAAAACATTTCATGTGTAAACATACACCTCAAAATATTATAAGATAGTGACTGGATAATGCATAACTTTAACTTTTAAAATCTTTTACACAATATATATTTCGTGAGCCATGTCCCACGGGTCAAAAGCGCAGTAACAACCCCAAGCACTCCTCACAAATATGCGCCATCAATTGCGTCGTTATCCATATTGAGTCTCGTTGTCTAATTCCTTTACCTACATCACAAAATTCATCTTTGAGCATAACACTCAGTAAATAATGCATGAATGAACATGAATGTAATTTTGTAAAACGTTTGTGTTTCAATTTTCGTTCTTTTCCTTCGTTTGTTTTTTTTTTCTTTCTTGTTCTTCTTCTTGACATTGGGACACAATACCAAAGTTGTAAATCATTGGGGGACAAACCCACTAAAGTCGTAAATTATTGGAGGACAAACCCACCAAAGTTTCATTGGGGCCGGAGCCGCCACCATTGGTACCATATCATCAAAGCTTCACGTATCTTTCATTTCTCCTTCAATCTTTCTTAATGAAAACATATACATGAAAAACCATTTTCATTATTTTCTTGAAAAACATGATGCATGAGAATGAATGTAATACTACATATATCTTAACATATCATCTAATCATAACATATCCTCAATCAATGTCATCATAAATACTATCAGATAATTTCATCAAAACAATGCAACATATCTTAAAGTAACATATTATTAGACAACATCATCAAAAAAATGTAACATATCCTCGAACAATATATTATCATAACTATCATAGTGTACTAACAATTAAGAACATCCTACCATCTTGTGATATAAGCCAAACACATGCAAATATTACTTATTATATAGCACATCCTTGATCAACATTGTCCTAGCTAACATAGCACGTTGTCAATCAACACAAACATCACAACATATCCTCAATCAACAATATATTATCAATTAACATTACATATTATCAATTAACATTATCAAACAACATCATTCTAGTATCTTGTGATATAGGTCATTAAGCTAAACACATGCAAATATTACTTACTACATAGCACATCCTCGATTAACATTTTCCTATCTAACATAGCACATTATCAATCAACACAAACATCACAACATCTCCTCAATCAACAAAATATTATCAATTAATATTATCAAACAACATCATCTTAGCATCTTGTGAGGTAGGTCAAAAGGCCAAGCATAGACAACATTACTTATCTTGGGATCTTAGCACAAGTATTAGCAATAATCCAATTTATCTCTTTGAGTTGGAGGACCTATAATATGATAATCTTCACATTAATACCATGACATTCATATATCTTATATGTGCATATCTTTTTGTATATTTATTCAATTCAAGTTATTATTGAACCTATAGTTCTCTTAGATGATGTTCATTAACATATAAAACCATCTTGGAAATCTAAGCACTTTTATCTCGAGTAAAACATTCCAAACAAAATATTTTCTTTGTCCAATATCCAGTTTTTATTTCACTATTCATTATCAATTTCCAAAATTCATAATTTTTGTTATATATGTCCAAATGCCTTTAATTCAATGTCCATAGTTCCATTAAGATGTCTATTAAAACATACTAAAACAATTTTTAAATTAGAAATCATTAAAGTGGGCCGGTGCTATCAAACCTAAACTGCTAAGATTTTTCCAATTTTAGACCAAACATGATATTAGGTGCATAAACATCAATTAATTGAGAAATCCTTCCATCAATCTCCACAAGCATGCTCTTAGGATATAAATAAGATTCTTTTAACAAAAAAAAAAGTGAGCATGTGATTCAATTTTCATGATTTCTTCATTAAAACTCCAAGCACCACTTCATAATATTCATTTTCTCATTATCTTTTTACTCATAAATACAATTAACTCTTAAAATTACTTAAACTTGAAAGAGAGAACTTCACTAGCCTTCAATTAGCACAGAAAAATGAACTCCAAGTCATGGTCACTTGCTTGAAACTTTCAAGAGCCAAACCCTTTAATTTATAAAGGTTCAAATTGATGACTTAACCCCTTGAGACGATACAAAGTTTATATGATGTTTCCAAGTGTTTGTGAAGTATTAAGCTTATCTTTTCCCTTTCAAATAAGCATGACACCAAATATGGTGAATAACCACAGTATGACGTATCATCCTTTAGAAGTTTTTAGTTATCTGTCATTTTTCTGATCGATTGCTATTTAGAGTTTGGGTGACTGCACGACTATTTCCAAAGGCAAATCCAATATCGGATGTCCGTTATAGACACCTACACATCTGTTGAGAGTGACCACTATTTAAAGTTCGATCAACTGTAAAATTACCGGAGAGCAAACAACCTTCGAACGATCATCTGGACGTCCGCACTTAGTTCCGGACGCCTGTAAAACCTCAATCTTTCGAATTTTACTTCATTTCTCTATAAAATTCAAACTTAATCCAAATCAATAAAAATTAACTATTTTTTGAACCTTAAATATCACTTTATATGTAATCAAAAGTAAAATTTCTTAGATATTATAGGAAAAAACTATAAACAGAGGAGAAATTTACTAGAATCAAATCAAAGTACGATTGAATTTTGCGACTCAAGCAATAATATATAAAGTAACGTCAAAACTTTAATATTGAATATGAGTATGATCTGGTCCAACTAGAATTTAAAACGTACCAAACTTAAACACTATCAAAACACATAAAAACATGCAAGACATCAAAGAATGATTCTATCACGTGAATTACGAAGAAAAAAAAACTAAATTAAATTTAAAGCGAAATTCTATGACAAAATTAAACTTGAATGCAAAAATTAGAAAATCAAGTTTGTATACTAGATAATTGCAATACCTCATAAAACATCGCCATATTATCATAATTAATGCATTTAATGTTCATTTCCTCCTACGAGTTATGTGAATTATATCATGCCATTGTCTCTAAGATAATTGATCGTGGAACACATGGATCCATAGAAAGATTCTCGATTTGGGTTTATCAAGTTTGATTGCAAAAAATACTTGAATGCATAAGAATAGTTTAAAACCAAAACCATCGAACTGGTTTTCAAAAGAGATAAGCTGGTTTTGAAAAGAGATGGCCAAATCAAAAGCACAGCATTCATTCACTGTTTCCGTCCAACTTTTTTTACTTTTGATCTTTCAAAAACTGTAATATACGCACTTGTGGGTATTCTTCTGTCTAAGGCTACTACTGATTTCAATTTAGACTTCAAAAACAACAAAACTGTCAGGTTTGATGTATCATAACTTCTCTCCACTGTTTGATAAGATTTGCCTTTTTATGTCGATAAGGTGTTCGCTTGATATCCAACCTGAATTCTGTGGAAGGAAAGTTAGCTAAAGATGATGGGATCCACCATTAATGGCTGCAAACATGGTTAAAGAAATTAGCAACTCAAAGCTTAGCAAAATGGATATGAGCAGTATTACTTTATACAGGATGAGCCAGCCTCAAATGGGTTATAAGCTTGATGACGAATTAGTTTTGTCTTCAGTTTGGATTATTCATTGTCAAATCATGCTGTTACATTTATTTTAGTAGATTTGAATTAGTGCAATGTTTGGTTTTTTTTCTTGTTTCAACATATAATAATTGGGTTTTATTGGAATTGTTGGAGACATACCTATAAATAATATTAATTGAAAGGTCGTAGATTAGATAGCCTGTAAGATTTTGCTCCTTTTTTTTGTTTTGAAGAACACTTTAAACATTCAAACAATTTATATTAGCTTTTTGTAGGGAAATCCAAGGAGTTGTTGCTTTCTGAGGCAAGAACAGGCCCATCAGTTTTTCATGCAGTAGAGCTACAAGAAAAGACACATGTAGATTTACAGGCTCATTGATGGAGCAAAACTGTCCACCCAAAAGCAGCTTTTGGCTAAAAATTCGTGTCCAGATTGCAGAAAATGATACACTGCACGAGCTTTTTAAATTCATGGCGGAGGAAGCAAAATCTTCAGGCAAACCAGGAAGGAGATTCATAATTTTAAGATAGACAGATTCTTAGCTCTCAGATTAGATTTTGTCTTCTTGATTTTTGTTGTTCTATGTGCTGTTTCAACAACTGTCACTGCTTTGTAGCTCTTGCACCCTAACAGTTTGCTCGATTTGTTTCTTCTCAAATCTTTCTCCGCCATTGATTTCATCTGGGCTGCATTTTTTGGTGCCATTTTCGTTTCAGCGCAGTCTAAAACAGAAGACCCATCAGCAGAAATGGCAGAAACTTCACTTGACTCTGGTTCATATCCAGTTTTGGCTGTAATGGAGCTCGACCCACAATCTGATTCTTGCATAGAAGTTAGTGTTTGTCCACTAACAGAGAGAGTATCAATCTCAAACAGATCTGAACTGGTGTCACTTTCCATATCTTCAAGAAAGCTTCGAGCTTTAGGAATGGCGTCCCATGACAGCCCAGAGAGCTCTCTCTCTCCCAACTTTCCGATCATAGATTTCAAAACTGGGAAAGCGAAATGATCTTCTTTTACTGAATCTCCATAGCTTGGACTACTACTAAGCTTGTTTTTTACCATATTTCTTGGCTGAGTCACCTTTCTTCCGTCCAACTCGCCATGAGAAGCGTCGAATCTGAACTCTTTTCTATCAAATCCTGGTTTTTGATCTGGAAAATATTCATTGCAGCTGAGAGCAGAAGCAGAATATGTTTCACTGACCTTCCGGCTTCTCCAACTGGGTTCAGAGCTTTGCAATGGGGCTTCCATCTTCCTCATCGGTATCCCATGAGAAAGATGAAATGGGTTATCCTTCTTTTTCCCAAGCTTGCTTCCATGGCCGCTAAAAACTTCCGAGAAGTTATCTTCAACAGTCAAACTATAGTATCTGTCAGCTTTGAAAACACTGATTTCACCTTCTCTAGTCATCATCCTCCTGGAACTGGGATTGAACAATTCTTCTCTGGAGCAGAAGAAAAGCCCGGAAAGTAAATGAACAGCAGCCAAGAACAAGATCTATGAAGTACTGGAATAACAGAGAAGGGAGACAAAAAAGAGGATGAAATTAAACACAGAAGGTGAAAGACTACTAAATATAGGAAGGCAGGGGGACATTTTATAGGGGAGAGGTCCCGTAGAACTGAGGGGAAAGACTTAGCCTAATAGGAGCCAGCTTCTCTGTTTTAAGTAAGGCTAGTTGCTCGGTCCTACTTGCGTGAGCCTTAAAAGACAAAGCCTAATGCTTTTTTTTTTTTTGCCCATTAATTCAAAGTCTTGTTATATTATATTTTATTTTGAGACTGAATATGGAAATATTGTCCAATTTTGCTTTTTGGTTTTTGGGCTGATGGTTGTCTTTGGAAGGCATAAATTTTTAACAGTAATTTTTTTAATATTTAATTTGGCCCAAAGGTATGAGCTTGGTTCATATGGCAATCACTTAAAGTAACCGAGCATAAATTTAAAGTAAACAATCTAAAATACTTTGTAACAAATCTAATCCAACATAATTAAGTTATACAGACTATAGTATTAATCTTCACTAGAAATAACATCTAAACACTTGGAAATGAAATAAAGTAAAGGGGAATCTTCTGCTCCAAATCCTTAACCGCTTCTACCTTTACATGGAATGGGAGGGGGTTGTTTAGGATAAGTGACTAACTCAGTAAAATATATCTACACTAGATACAATGCATGCGAAAATTGGTCTTTCCTATTTTACGAAAACAAAGTTATGTTTCTCTCTTACCATACATGCATTTTGATTCGAAACTCTTTATCATCTTTATAAAAAACCTGCCCAAGGTCATTGATGTGGCTTTTATAAAAAACATATTATATACATAGACAACTATATCTTGAAAATATATCAATACCATTTTTTGATTCGAAAACATAATCAGTGAAAATGGATGGTCACGCTAGGACCCATCTAGCACTCATCAGATAATAGGTGACCATTGGTTGATGAGAACACTTCATGAGGCAGAGAAAAATAGAAATGACAGCGATCCAGAGATCCAGCGCGTCACCCGAGTTGCTGGCAAGTTAAAGTTCTACACTGACAAAACCCGTATGACCGAGTAAAATGGATAAGGTTGCTCGCGACAAATTGCTCATCAACTAGCTATCAACTAGTTTCATATTGACAGGGGTTGCCGACAAACGGAGCTACGAGCCATTACGCCACCTATCATATTGAATGGTACTTGGAATAGCAAAACTCTACAACTTACAACCTTCCGATTCATGTGACTACAACCCTGGCCAGGTTCTAGGGCTCGAAACCCAAAGACGCGTCATCACCGTCATATCTCCATTTTGAATTATAGGGCTCGAAACCCGAAAACATGTCACCAATGCCCCATGTCCATTTTGCACCTACAAACAATCAACTTTCACGCAGTAGAAGGGTTTGTGGGATAGCCTCATGATGTTTTGGAGCCAGAGTGCCCAAAACATCAGTAGAATCATCCTCCCAACATATCCGCAGAAAATAAAACAAGATATCATGTACGGAAAGTAAACATGATAAAACATACATATACTTAAAAATAGACATGTTGTCGAAACAATTCCCGTCTGATTTTCAAGTATGGTACTTACAAGATAACAATTTTGAAATCATAATGTGATGCAATGCAAAAGCTATAGAAATATGTACCTTTACGGAGTTCCTTCTTGTTCACTGGAGCAACCGTCTCCGCGAAAATTGTCTCACAATCTCCGAAGTCGTCTAAGCCTAACAAACATGTCAAACACAGGAATTCTCATCAATAAATCCCAAAAAATAAGTGGAAGGGTCCAATACAAGAATTAGGAACCCAACCAACGTGCAAATGACTCAATATATGTGATTCGACACTGTGGGGTGAACCAATGACAGAATTCGGGTCGAACCGTGGCGAATTTGAGGAAGTTTTCCCATCCCCTGGTTGGTTAGAAATAGAGTTAGGCCAACCAGCACTTGGGCGGTTGACTAACTGTGAGGTGGTTGACTAGCAACGAAAATTCGAAGCAATCTGCCTTATTTCAGTATACCAATTTTTATCAATTTTGACTGTTCTACCAAAAATTCACACTTAACCACTTCATGACAAATTGAATCAACTTTTCAATGCATTGACCAATTTTAACTCAAAAATTTTATTATTAAAAAATTTCACAAATTTTACTATGCTAGTTTAAGAACCATAATTTTACAGTGGTCTAGTCTAACGTAACGCTTACATTAATCATTTATTAGTTCAAGTAATATTACTCGTCGTGTTCATTAATGAATAATAAGTCCAAGTGTAAATCAATTTTTTTCCTGACCTGAATCTTTCTCGTTGAACATGTACAAATCATATGAAGTGCAATTTTAGAGGTTGATGCACACATGTACTTGTGTAGTAAAAACCTATATATTTGAGATGTTTATTGAGTGAAGGGTAGTGTCAAGATGGCCGAGTTGGTCTAAGGCGCCAGTTTCAGGTACTGGTCCGAAAGGGCATGGGTTCGAATCCCATTCTTGACAGAATGCTCGTAATTTTTGGTTTTTTTTAGATGGAGGAGGCAAAGCCCAAGCCCACGATAAGGCCCATTAATATTTACTTGAAAGCCCACTTTATTAAGATTGGCCCAAGTTTGCATTTGGGCCAAACATCACCACTGACTGATCGGCCCAGTTGCTTTCAGTTGTTTGGTTAGCCTCCTTTTCTTTAATTATCCTTTGAATACCATGAGTAAAAAAATCTCCTAATTTAACCCAAAAATAATTATTTAGCCTTTTGTTATATATATTTAATTCGTTTAACTAAATCGGCCCACTAAATTAGCTTTTTTCTTAGCTTAGTGAATTGGGATTTTGTGCACTTAGGTGGGTGCTGTAATTTCACGTCAGTGAAATGCATAAGATATAAGTGAGTGTTTATTCATACAAAATAAATGTGTTTTGAGCTGAGACGCTGGTCCAAGAATAAATTTATGAAAACTTAAGTTTACTAAACATAGAAAATATATGCTTTAGTTAAATGATTACTCACTTAGTATCAATATGATAGGAAGGCAATCCATATTTGATGTAGTCGCCCCGAAAACAACAGTGGGTGATTATAGCGCTCTAAAAACAAATGAGTGTTGCAATGATTTGTCGAAAAAGGTCATGTGTAAGGGTGAAAAGACCATAATATCCCTTAATGGAAGACTCTAGAAGTGAACACATTGAAAAATGCTTGACTTTTGGGGATGGCCACAAAATACGTACCTTAAAATCCCAGATCATCTTTTTTATGGAGTCAACTCATGACACCTCATGCTCTAGATCAACCACGAATCAGATTCCTCTGGGCCCCGCCGCTACGTGTCCATACTTCACGAGTGGGCCATGCTCTTCTTTAATGGCATGTACTATTACCATTAAATCCTACTTTAAATTCCCTTGACATCATGATTTATACGTAGCATAGCCTAAAGGCTAAAATCAATTATTTATTCTATTGATTGATAATTGGTTAAATAAAAAAAAAATTATAAGAATTGAGATATTAAGATTTACTTAGAAAATATTTATGAGTAAAAATTATAGTCATCAAAAAAATTCACTGATCAGAAATTAAAGTACAATGAGTTTTGTCACTCAAATATCAATATATAAAGAAAATATAAAACCTTAATATTGAATATGAACCCGACCTGGATCAACTAGAATTCACGTCCTACCAAACTCTTACAGACCACTTCTTAATTTACTAAAGATTTCATTTATTGGTATAGCTACGGGTAATAATCATAAATTTTTCAATCTATTTTCGACTTTCAAACCATTGTTTGCTTCGGTCATTACTAAGGATTTCGAATTTTCGACGTAGTTTTTATTCGTGGACATAAATTATTGAGATTAGTGAAATGATTTTTATTGTATTATGACCTAAAACGTTCGGCGAACATAATATAACTTAATCACATAACTATGAACTTTTGTTAATAAAAATGAAAGAGTCAATAAGGCAATCATCAATTACAATAACCTTAGATTTCCTCATAAAATTTGTATTATAAAAAGAATGTTATACCAAAATATTTATTTCCTTAAACTTTCCCTAACTATAACAACTCCAATAAAGGACTAAAAATATTCATCAAAAGTTGTTCTAAACAATATATACGATATTTACAACAACTATCGTCAAAGAACTTTTCTTTGCTTCGAACCATATTGTCGTATGATTCCTTTATATATATATATATACATATATATATATATATATATATAATATTATGTAAGGTCTCTTAATACTCCAATTACAATATTGTCCACTTTGAACTGAATCTTGCACGATTTTGTTCTTAGGGTTAGCCCAAAACGCATTATACTCGGTAAGGAAGAAAACTCTATTTATAAATTATATATTTTCTATTATCTCAAACAATGTGGGATTGTGCATATAGGGGTGGGCAGGAACTGATAAGAACAGGAACCGGACCCGGAACCGAGGTCGGTTTCGGGTTCGGTTCTGGTTCTCGGTTCCATAAAAGGATTTTAATCAGGTTCGGTTTTGGTCCTCAGTTCCGGGTATGGGTTCGCGGTTCCTTAAGACAATACCCGAGAGAACCGACAGTGTTTTAAAAAACTTGAACCTGATTGATTCCTAGCCCTACCCAGTACCCACCCTCCCCGTCCCCGATTCCATACCCAGAACTAAAGTTGCCCTAGCCCTACCCTCCCTCATCGAGTCTCCGATTCTGAAAGTGAAGTCGTGTGAAGCTGCGAGCCTGGGAGTGCGACGAAGCTGCGACGAGGTCTCGGAAGGTGAAGCCGTGCGAAGCTGCGAGCCTGGGAGTGCGACGAAGCTACGACGAGGTCTTGGAAGGTGAAGTCTTGCGAAGCTGCGAGCCTGGGAGTGCGACGAAGCTGCGACGAGTCTCAAAAGGTGAAGTCGTGTGAAGCTGCAAGCCTGGGAGTGCAATGAAGCTGCGACGAGGTCTCAGAAATTGTAAGATCAATTTCTATTAGAAGACTCTCCCCATGATTGGTTGTTTTCTTTGTGTTTTGCTCTATAATGCAATCTGTAAATTGCATTACAGATTGCTGCAATCTGTAAAGGGGAGGAAGCGAGAACCGCCGGGTCTGGACCCGAAACCGACCTCTGTTCTGGGTTCGGGTTCGGGTCCGGTTCCCATCGGTTCCGGGTTCGATACCCACTTCTCGAAACCGAAAACCGATTATTCGATTTCAGACCGCTCAGAACCGAACTCGAAACTCGAATTACCACCATCCCTATGTGCATAGGGATCGAATCTTCTTTTATATATATATATATATATATATGATGTGTTGGTTAATATATATATATATATGATGTGTTGGTTAATAATTGATGTACACTCGACACTTGTTTGGTGGCAAAGTGTTTGACAAATGGATCATAATAATTATATTTTTTCAAAACAAAAAAAATATTTATTTTGGCAGAAGATAACAAGTCAACGTACCCCATTAATATTGTTGGCAAACATGCCACCGCCATGAGACATCAACCTCGCATCTGCAATTTCTGCAACAATACATACATTGAACTTCTCCCTTAACATTAAATTATGCAACTTTATTCGATAATTGAGTTTACCAAATGTAATAATGCGCGACGAAAGAGCTTGAAAGTAATGGAGAGGAATATTAGGAAAAAATAATCAAAATTTTTGAGTAATTAAGTGATGATTTGTACTGTTAAGGCTCGGATTTGTCGAAGAGTTTTTCACTTTGTGTCGATATCCATTTTCGATTTTTAGAAGAAATTTTCACAATTCTAAATTAGTTAGATCATTAGTGCAAAAAAGGATGTTATGATTTTTTACTTTTTCAATAAATTTCCTCTACTTTTATTATCTCGGTGTTGTCGATTATCTTTGCGATGTCGTGACATCGTTGCTTAATCATCTATCTGTAAAATTACTTATAGTCTTGTGGGCTTTTACTTAGTGATACTGATTTCAGATGTGGACTAGACACATATCATGTGAGCTATGACGATAAATTTTGAACAATAATTTGTTCGAATTTGCTGTAACCTGTATTTTAATTGGGTCAGACGGTTTTAACCCACTTTAAGAATTTCTTGTATGTGTAGAGTTTCTTATCTTACTATAACTAGGGTATTTTATTTTTCTATAAATATTGTTTGCGTTGCAAAATTCATTGTGTCATGATTTTTTATTAGTGATTTCTCTTATTTGCCAGTGATTTTTTACTCGTCTTGGGTATTTTACATAAATCTTGGTGTCTGTTATTTTTCGTTTCTCTTTTTCGATTCTCATTCGTATTTCAACATAATTTAAGTTTTCTACTGCAAACCATAAACTCAAATTAGGATAGAACGGTAGGACTTTCTTTGAGGGTTGAAAATGTTTTAATTTCTCTCTCGGCACCTTTGCGGGTCACCAAAATATTTATTATTAAATTAATATACAAGTTGACAAAAAGAAGTAGAGTTATTTGAGTGGGGTAATTTAGTTACAATGTGAAAAGAAGAGGAAGTCAAGCCAAAAGAGACATGCATAAAGAGGCATGGATTGTCTTAACTGTCTCTCCCCCCATGAATTATTGAACAGAAAATCCAAAAACAAAATAAAATAAAATGAAAATATTCAGATTTCAATCTCATCCTTTGTTTTTATTCTCCATTAAAATGGAAAAGAACAAAAACTAGACTTGCATGGGATCATGAACTTGACGCATGGCCATCTACGTTCTCAAATTTGGGACATCTCCCCTACTTTCTCTCTCCGTCCAATAAATAGTTCATCTTTTTTAGAGAGAGAAAGAGTAGATTCATCTCTCCTTTGATTATGATCATAAAGCCGCCCGATAAATCTTAGAATTTCATAACCCGAATTCTATCTGCATCTCTTAACAAAAGTCTGTTTTATAATATAATTGAAGTTAGTTGTGTCCATTCTCATTGAAGGATGTTCGTCCCTCCATCCAATGAGCATAAACTTTCATCCGCCAACTCCCCTCCTCCTATCCTGGACATCCATCCTCGTTGAACGACATTCGTCTCTTCATCTAGCAGCCAAGAAGAATGCCCTCAACCTTACGATAGCTCCAAAGGTGTCCCTCCTCGTGGATCAATCTTGGACGTCCCTCATCGTTGAAGGACATCTATTATTGATTATTGGACCGTCCTTGACATTGTAATTGAAAAACGTGACTATGACGTTTGTCTTAGTGTTTTTTTACGAGAAACGTGATTGCAATGTTTACGTCATTCATTTCTTATAATTCGATATTTTAGTTATCTGCAAAATTTCTTTAAAGTTTAACTTGTCACTGATATCAAAGTTCATAATTTATTTTGTTAATTTTCCTAATAAAAATTACTATACTATAATTTTTAAGTATTTAATATATCTACTATTACTCATAAATAAATGAAATATTATAAGATAAATTGAGCCATAAATACCATCGCCCAAAATAATTTATTATTAAGTTTAATAATTGTGAAGAGTAACGTAAAAGGAGGCGGCCTTTCATCCAGGGAAATTTTTGTTGACATACAATAATGAGTAATTTTCAATAATTAATGAGGGGGGCCCAGCATGGTGCCAAGTCTTCTACGTAGAAATGGCTTACGTGGACAGTCTACGTGTCAATCATTGTAGAAAAAGTCAACACTCTCTCTTAATTATACTAATAAAATAAATACGGTTTGACCTCGTCTCCCTCTCTGCTCCGGTTTCTTTGTGATTAAGTAATATACTTTTATTAATTAATTTTAAAATTTCAAATTATTCATGAGTAAAGACCAAATCAACTTAGGACATAGAAAATATATAAATAAATAAATCAACAAAAAAATAAATATTAAAAAATATATAAATAATTAATTAATTTTTAGGGTAATTTTAATTTTACTTCTTGCTTTTAATTAATTTTAAAATATTCTCATTTATTTATTAATTTATATAATATATTATTTTAATACTATATCAGAATAACACAAAAAAATTATGTCAAAATATAAAATTAAAGTGTAAAAGTAACATCACATATCATGCAACGTATGTTTTAATCTTCAATTAATGTATAGGCATACATAGAAATTTGTTTTATGGTGAACAAGTTATAATATAAGTCATTGGAACCCGAAGATTGATGAATTTCTTTAATTTTTATTTTTTTAATCTCATTAAATGAGTCGGCACATCAATTTTTTTAATCTTTTAATTAATAAATAATAAATACAAGAAAGATGATTAGACGAGTAATATGTAAAGCATTTAAGGATGATGGTCCATACCCCAAAAGGAAAACTTTTACGTAGGTGTCTCACAATCTTTTCAATTGTCTAAACCAATCACTCAAAAATTCAACATCTCCTTTCCCATGATTTTGTCTTTCTTTTTCTTGTTTTTCAAAAATACCCATGTGTCAACACCCTGGTGAAGGTCCAATAAGTTTGCAGAGTCTCATGTTGTTTGGCAGAGTAGAAAATACATAGTTTATAAGAAGATTCTCTTCTCTACATAGTACAACGCGTTTTGGACTACCCTCAAGAATAAAATTGTATGAGGTTCAGCCCAAATCAGACAATATTGTACTGAACTATTGGGGGATGTTACAACCAATTAACAAGCATTAAACAGACATTTATGCTTCTGTTTATTTTCAAATTTTGAAACATGCAAGACGATGGAGAATTAGGGTTTATACTGTGAAGGAGAATGTGGAAGGGCTCCAGAGTAAATACGAAAGAAAAAAAGTAAAGACAGAGAAATGGTTCACACATATCAAGAACTGTGAGGTTTAAGAACCCTTGAAAAATGGAAATCGGCCTCAATAATTATGTGAATATCTGTAAAAGAAAATCTGTTCATTTTCCTCACAAATGGATAGCCATTGATGAGTGCAGAGTGAAATAAATAGGGTTTTTACGCTGCCACCAAAGCACCTTTGTATTTATTGAATAACTCACGGTTTTGTGTGGCAGAGAGAGAAAGAGAGAGGCAGATGGAGGAGAGAGAGAGAGAGGCTGACTTTTGGAGCAAACGAGTAAATGGTCTGTCGGTTTTGACTCTTGTTTGTAGCAGAAGGCTCTTTTGCAACTCCGTAGTCAGCGTTAATGGTCTCTTTTGAGTCTCCTCTCATTTTTTCTATGTATATATAGACAGCTAATCCCAAGCTTAGACCATTGTCTCAGCAATTTTCAAAGAACGTACATCGTCTGGGTAGACAAAATCCTCCTGCCATAAAAGAAGAACGATAGAGAGAGAGAGAGATTGATCAGATGGGAAGACCACCCTGCTGCGACAAAATTGGAGTGAAAAAAGGGCCATGGACTCCCGAAGAAGACATCATACTGGTTTCTTATATTCAAGAACATGGAGCTGGAAACTGGAGATCTGTTCCAACAGACACTGGTAATTTTTTTTCCTTGTTCTTGGTTTGGTTTGGTTTGATCATTAAAGTAGGATAATAAATATCAATGTCTGTTCCGCCTTTACTGTTCGTGAGATCATTAAATGAATTCTAAAAATTTGTGGGCTGTAATTGGATAGGAATCTAGATCTACCATCTTCGGTTTCAATTTAATAGTAGTTTCTGATTATCTGGGTTTTCTAGGTTTGCTTCGATGCAGCAAGAGTTGCAGACTAAGATGGACTAATTATCTCCGGCCAGGAATTAAGCGAGGTAATTTTACAGATCATGAAGAGAAGATGATAATCCACCTCCAAGCCCTTTTGGGCAATAGGTAATCACTTCTCTCTCTAAAAATCCCTCCCTCTTTCTCTCACATGTATTTCCTGAATCTGGTCATAGTTCTACACTAAAGTTTCAGATCTCAACAGGGAATTTATGGAAAATAAAAATTTTAATATTTTTGAGTTTTTGCATGGTGCAGATGGGCAGCCATAGCCTCGTATCTTCCACAAAGAACAGATAATGACATAAAGAACTACTGGAACACCCACTTGAAGAAGAAGCTCAGAAAGCTTCAGACTGGTATTGATGATCACATTCAAGATGGGTTTTCAAATTCTCAGAAATTCTCCAAAGGCCAGTGGGAAAGAAGGCTTCAAACAGACATAAAAATGGCGAAACAAGCCTTATGCGAAGCTCTATCCCTTGACAAACCAGCCCGTTTTCCAGAATCCAGTTCTTTTTCCCACGACGACGACGGCCTGAAAGTCAGTCCTCATCAAGTATACGCATCAAGTACTGAAAATATTTCAAAACTGCTTCAAAACTGGATGAAGAATTCTCCAAAATCATCGCAATCAAAATCAGAAACAACTCAGAATTCCTACAACCACCATATAACAACCGGTTCTTCTTCGCTCCTAAGCTTGAATTCTTCCAATTCAGACGCCTGCCAATCTTTATCAGTTGAAGAAACGCCAAATTTGACGCCGGAAACAAACATTTTCTTCAACGATGAAAGCAAACCGAATTTGAACTCACAAATCCCACTCACTTTGCTGGAAAATTGGCTCTTTGAAGATAGTGTATTTCATGGTCATGATGGCCTGATTAACATGGTAGATCAGGAGAGTACAGGATTGTTTTAGATTAAAAATGGGTTTTCCCGAAGGGTTCCTCTGTTTCTAGATGCTTAGGGCTTTGTGTTTGCTTGAAGATGATATCACCATTTCTGAGATGAAAACTCTACAAAATGAATTTAAATTCAGGCAGAGACTTCGTCGTTGAGATTGTGATTCAAGAATTTAGCTTGTATTTTTATTTGGTCAGAAAAAGAAAACCTAATTGTAAATCTATTCCAGTAATTTTGAACTTGACGATGATATAAGTTTCCCCATTATTATTTATTTATTTAATTCAATTGAACTCTTTAAAAATAATATTTAATAGTGTACAAATATGCCAGGTCAGGACGAACAAAGAAATAAAAAAATATTATTTTATTTTACAGAAATATGAATTGTTATATTTAAAAAAAAAGATAAATTGCAATTTAGATTCTCAACGTGATAATTGCAAATGACCTCGAGGTTTTCCTAGATGGTTCTTCTATTCCTCCATTTCTTAGACATCATTCATCTGCAACCAAATCCATCATATACAATATAGCAACGCTATGAGAAACTACTTCTGAGTGGGGTAAATGCTTCTCTTATAGACTCTTTATTGACACATATTGTAAGCTACTGCATTGCCTATGAAGTTTGGAGTGCACATGCTCAACTTTATGCTTCTACTTCTCTTGCGCGTCTTACAAAGCTTCCTGAAAACTACACAACATTCCAAAAATGGTTTTACAACATTTGATTATATTAAAAAAATTATTTTGATTTGTAACACTCTACAGGCAATAGGTGAACCGATTTCTTCCATAGATCAGGGTTGGGAAGTGAGTACAATTCTTTCGTCACCTCTATTACAAGTCGTTCGGACCCTCCCACCATCAAAGATGTTCACAGCTTGCTGCTTAGCTTTGACTATTGCCTGGACAAGCAAAACTCTTTTATCTCCTTGCCTTCAGTTCTAGCAAATGCAATTGCTCTTCAGTCGAATCATCCACCCAGGCCCTCATAGTTCAACCCACACCCTTACTTCCAACCTTCTTCACTGCCTCCTCCTTACAATGGCATTCTTGGCAAGCCGCAGTTCATTCCGTCACTGAATACTTCTTGGAGACCCATTAAACCTTCAAATGGTCGACCGAAATGTCAATTCTATTAGAAAATCGGCCATATCGCAGCTTATTGTTGTCACCGGTTGAACACCTCCTTCTGCCCTTCTCCACCTTGCAGCTTCCAAGTTGCTCTCCCCTACATCACACTTCTAATAACCTAGCTTCAGATGCTTCTAGCACTATATCCATGCCGTCCATGTGACTTTTGGATTCTGGTGTCACACACCATTTTACCCCTCAGTCTTCTAACCTTCAATCGTCTGTTTTTTACAATGGTTCTACCCATGTTTCTGCTACAAATGGTATTTTGCTTTCAATATGATGTACCATGGACCCCGACTATTTTTTATATTTTTAGTTTATGTTATTTTAATTTATCTCATTTTATGTTGTAATAACTAGTGGACAATAAGCTTGTTTGATTTTGTTGTTGTCGTGTGTGTGAGTGTGTTTTGTTAAAGGGTGTTATTTTTGTAATTAGTTATTAAAGTTTAACCCTAATTTGTGGTGGTACTTATATCTCACTTAGGGCATTTGTTAGAGTGTTTTGTTGAATTGAAAAACCCTCTTTGAAGGATTGTTGTTCCCTCCACAATCGGCTCCCTTTTCTTGGTGAGAATCCAAGAGAGTGTAGGACCACAAGTTGATTCATCACCGTTCTTGGCATGTCTTGAGGTGAATCTCTTACACTAACTCTTTCCTCCACTTCATCCAGAGGTGGAAGACCATAGAGAAGGGTTAGAAGACTTGTTGCAACCCAAGTTGGAGTAGCTTCCTTGAGGGAGTCTGTTTGAAGCCAAAAGGTTCAAACATAGTGCCATTTCAAACCAGCTTGTAAGTGTTTGAGTACCATTTCTTTTCCTAAACGATTTTGGTTCTAAAATTTGGAGGTTCTATTATATACATTTCAAAAGAGATTACAGTGATAAAGAAGAAGGGTTAGAGTCTGTTTTTCCTGTTTTCAGTGGTTCAGAATGGTCAGAAGACTATTTGGAATGGGAAGAGGAGATGGAAGAGCTATTCTGCAAATGTTATTCTTCTGAACAGACTCATGTAAAGCTAGCTTTCTTAAGACTCAGGGGAAGAGCTTCAACATGGTGGAGCACTTTGGTTAACAACCACAGAAGAGATGGAGAAGAGTCCATTAACTCCTGGAGTTAGATGAAACGAATTCTGAGAAGGAGATATGCTCCCAAGCTCACCAAATTGGTTCTGTCTTTCCCACCACCCAACCAAACCAAAAGAAATTTTTTCAAAGACCAGCAAACCCAACAATTGGATATACAAGCCACATTGCAAGGTATAGCTGATCAGACAATGTTGAGATGTTAGAGGAAACAATGAGTACAATAGAGCAACTTGAGGGGGATGTCTGTAACGACCTGAATTTTTATACATTTAAAAATATACGTTAAATTGTGAGAAAAACATATCAGAGTGCACCGGGCCGTTAGGAACACTTTAAAACAATTCATAAGTAAAACATTTCGAAAATAAAAACATTCGCGGAAGCGTTGATAACGAACTAAGAAATTGAAATACAATTACATACACTTTAATTACACTTTAGAAAACTTAAATTAAATTACAACCCGATCATCTCTCACTTATCATAGTCTGGCCAACCACAAGCTTGCACATGCAAATCCCTCATCTCTATTTCTAATCACCTGTGGGTACCTACACCACAAGTATATTGTAAGCCTAACGGCTTAGTAAGGAAAGGGTTAACAATAAAAAAATAGAATTTAAATTAACTAAACATGCTTGAAATAATTAAGCAAATATTAGATATTTAAACATGCTTCAATTAGTCTGTTAACGTGATTTAGTTGATTAACATGCCTGATTAGTTCATTAAGCAGAGCAAAATAATGAGCAGTACATAGTATTGAAATATGGATTTCAGCATATTTATTGAATACTAAAAGTATATCACAGAGCCAATGACGAAGAAATTATCTACAAAGTACTCACAAAGACAATAATATAAGTATCTCAACCAAGGGAGTCTATATTGCAAAGGAATCTATATTTCATTTAGCAGCATGTAAATGAAATGCAAAAACTAACACAGAGAAATCATTGGCAGAACTCAACAACCAATACAGGGAAACTAACTACAGAAATCATCAAACCATAACTCAACTCAAGCACACACTCGTGGGTAGGGCTTTGACTAACAAAGTAGTAGTAATATAAGACAACATGAGGCTGCAGGTCATGCTTTCAAATAACTAATACAGCAGCATAATACGAAAAACTAACATGCTTTCCTAACAATTAGAATTTGCAGCGATAATATTAGTTTAGAGCAGCAAGAACATGCTTCTTAAATAGTAACGATAGAAGTAAGAATTAACGAGAACGAAACAGGGAAAACATACTTTCTAATTGACCACATACAGCAGCAAACGTTGAAGCAAAAATAGCAAAACATGATTTTAAATCAACTAATACAGCTACATATAACAATAGGTTAGGAGCTAATCATACGTGCTTCTAAATATTGGCAGCAAATCTGATCTATGACAGTGAAATAGACAATGCAAACATGCTTCACCTTTTGACAGTGATCATTAAATACGGCAGCAAGTAAGACATGAGCATATTATATGAAATTTGATAGTGAACTAAGGAATATGATAGCAACAACGGACACTGGAACATGTTTGTTACATAATAAGATACTTGTGCAAGAGAAGAACAAGCAAGAAACAATACGGAATCAAGCTGCAGAAAATAAACAAACAAATGGTCAATCAGGACCCAAGTAGCAAAGTAATATCCTATGAAGACATTAAAATACATAGGGAAACTGAATAATAGAACAGGTGATTTAACTACGTGTTCTCATGAATAAATAGAGTCATTCATTCCTTTCGTTCTTACTCATGCTTCAGCCATGGTTCCATATACTAAACTTAGCATCAGTCAACATTTTCGATAAACAATAAC
The DNA here is from genome assembly GCA_022433065.1 of Begonia loranthoides. Classification (NCBI taxonomy): domain Eukaryota; kingdom Viridiplantae; phylum Streptophyta; class Magnoliopsida; order Cucurbitales; family Begoniaceae; genus Begonia; species Begonia loranthoides. The sequence goes on along the minus strand of CM039480.1, from coordinate 116,964 downwards.
GCGCGTTTAAACAAGATTATTGCAAATTAGATAGAAAGTAACTCAACCACAAGATAAGAGTAAAGACAGTAAGAAATATTGCAGAGGATATCGATAGAGTTCATCTAAGACATTAACAGGATATAATAACTGGACAACACAACTCACACACACACTTGTGGGTAGGGCTTAGACGGCCAGACACTCTCAATCCTTAATGAAGTGAAGACACCAAAACAAGGACAGCTGACTCCGCGGTAGAGAGTTTCAGTTCCAGCAGCTCCATCACACCCGAGAGAAATTCATCTCCATTTCTGCCTCCCATTCTGTGCTATCTCAATCCCTCGCCATCACCCTTCTCTGAATTTATACACAAAAGGCAATTTGAATTGCACAACAACTTATCCCTCCATTTCAGCTACAGAAGCAAATTCTTCGGATCGGACTCCACGCCTCTGCCTTCAGCTCCCTTCCAAACCGTCAGACAAGAAATTAAAGGAATGGACCGAATGAACTGAACCATGAGCAACCCGGACCACCAACTGCCAAGTCGAACCGGAGCTCCCCTGACCAGCCATCCGTCGCGTTGCACGCCATAGCCTTGTCGTCGTCGTCGCCGGCAACACGTTGCTAGAGCTCCATGGACCGATGACCACATCGCACCACCATTGCTATTCAGTCCCGCGAAATTGCCCAAACCGTGCCCTAGCCGCGATCCGCGTCGTCGTCACCGCAACATGCCTGGAGTCGTACACTGCCGAAAGCCCACCTCGTCGCCATCGCCAGATCACTCCGTCCGAGCTCCAACGCTCTCTCAGTCCCGATCGATAGCTCTCCCTCGTCTCTTCTCTCTTTCCCTCTCATTCTTTGTTTCGCCTGTGAAGAAATGGCCAAAGGCCATTTCTTTTTCTCTCCCAACCGGTTACTTAGTGAACCGGTTCAAATGGCGTGAACCAACCAAGTGAAGCAAACCGGTTCTTGTTGAACCTGTTCAACATATTCTCCAATGCTTAATTTAATTTATTACATTAACAACTATTTTAATTTCCCAATTTATCCAATTTATTCCTTAATGTAAAACAATTAAATTAATCCCAAACATTATAATTTAAATTCATTAAATTACTATTTATTTTAATTACAGTAAATTCCATTTAATCTTAATAAATGGAATTCTTACGAATACACCATTCGTAATACCCCGATAATTATAATTATCCACTTTAAAAATATCAGGCTGTTACAATGTTGGTCCTCAGAATGAACCATTACTGTTATTAGACCCTCAAAGCATGAAAGAAGATTTGTCTAAAGAGGGATTCTACGAGTCAAAAAACCTTGTTAGCAAGAATTTTTCCTTGGTGCTTATTCTAGAAGAAAAGAAGGTACTCGTGGAAGAATGTGGCGGATAAGAGGAGTATGTCCTCTCAAGTAATCATGTCCCTCAAACTCTCCAAACTCACAGAGTCGGATTTTCAAAGGAGCTAAGCTTCCAAGACCAACAACCAAGGTACATACTGTCAAGCTCCTTAATTGATTGGGCTTTTAAAATTGGATGAGTCAAAGATATTATTGTTATTGAATATGTTATACAACTACTGGATGGAAATGTTGTGACTACTGCTATTGATCACTTTTTTATTACTGAACTCTCAATTAGGGTTGACAATCTTAGCATACTTAGTGGCATAATTAAGGAAATGTTGCTGACTCAAGAGCATCATGGCACTGAGTTTGTTAGTCATATTAGTAATGAAGGATTTGAGTTCAGCTTGAGTAAAATTCTACAATTTGTGGATAAAAATGCTGACTTGGGTTGTGGGATAGGCCATTTGATGTGATGATTGAAGACTATTTTGTGGCTATTTTATATGGGCAACCTAAAATAAAAGTCATTATGCATGGTGTCGATCAAAATTTTCCATTTGATCTAGGAGGAGAACATTGGTAGAAGAAAGGTGGAACGATCCATGGATTTAAGGTCAAATCTTTTTCAACCCTAGGAGGCTAATGCACCATGGTCCCCATGTAACGTCCCGTTTTGTAAAACTTATTTTATGGTAAATTCTTGTGATATATTTTTTTCCTTAAAATCGTCATACCAAAACGATGTTACTTAAATTCTTTAGCGATAAAACCTTACTTTAAAACCAATTACAAAACCATCTATTTATAATATATTTGCAGCAGAAGACTTTATTAATTACAATACATTTCTAGTCAAGGTTTTAATCTTTAACAGTCATTTACAAATCCATAAGATACTCATTCATGAAATCAATAAAAGAGAACCGCAAAATTACCCAACAACCACCAAGTCTTCATTATGAGCAAGCTCCCTCAACGTGAGTCGCATATACCATTTCCTTCGTAATTACCTGTACCTACAATGCAAGGCTCATCTCTAAGCTAAGACTTAGTAAGCAATACATGTGACCATGAACATGACATGACGTGACACTTGTTTCATTTTTTCTTTCTTTTCTTGTATTTCTTTCCCTTTTCTTTTCTTTCATTGTTTTTTTACTTTTCTGGTTATGAGTAGGTACAACAGTGGGACACACACTACGTTTCTCCACCCTTTTTAGGAGAGTCTCCGGCCCTTGTGAAGATAGACTCCATCCTTTTTGGGAGTCTTCCGTTAGCTGCGTGCAATTTAATGCACTGCGACCCTAGGCAGCCCTTGTGCCTGTCAGTTTCTGGGTTGCGCCTGAAACAAGCTAACAGGCTAATGTCCCACTGGCTCATCCTTTTTGGGCAGCCTATCCTTAGTCACCATTTACGTACCTTTTTCATTTTTGTTCTTTATCTTTCTTTCATGTTAATCTTTTCGGGTATGAGTAGGCTCGATGGTAGGGCACATACTACGTTTCTCCCCCCTTTTGGGAGAGTCTCTAGCCCTCGTGAAGATAGACTTCAGCCTTTTTGGGAGCCCTTCGTTAGCTGCGTGCAATTCAATGCACTGCGACCTAGGCGACCTTTGTGCTCGTCAGTTTTTGAGTTGTGCCGGAAACCAGCTAAGGGCTAATGCCTCACCGATCCCCCTCCGAGGGACAACCTGACCTCCTTACCCATTTACGTACATTTTATCTTTCTTAATGCGGACTCATGCATAAATATACATAAAATGCAGCAGGAACAGTTCCACACAATATGCAACAATCAAGATAGGGTAGTAACAAATTTTACACATGTTCAACCAATAAGCAAGCAGTAACAAAAATTCTTCAAAAATTGAATGTCATCAACCTAGCCTATAAATCAATCCCCCTCCTCACAAATAGCAAAGAAATCAACGACATATCCACAGTGCACATCCCGACCCAAATATACCTTATAAGCAATAAGACATCCTAATTCTATCCATCCAAGCAGCAAGTGAAATAAATCTCAACCAATGCGTATTATTTCCCCCCAATATTTAGCAAACTATAATCGAAACATAAAAAAATAATATCAAGAAGTAGGATACCTATCTAGAGCATACATCCTCCATTATAGCTATCAAACAACAGATAGGAAAAATAATATAAAATAACAGACCCATCCCAGCATTTCCTATCATGCAGAAATCAAACAGAGAATGAAGAACTCAAATACCCGAGTATAAATCCTCAACCTAGTCTACCGGGCATAAATCAAAATAGAGAACCCATCCTATACCACAGAGTATGATCTCTCTATAATGTACATTACAACAAAAATCTAACAAAGAATAACTCAATCATCAGAGCAAGATTTATAACTCATATCTATCAATACAATAAACACAACGGAGACAAAAAAATTCAATCGGTAGAGCAGAGATTTTATCAATGTTCATCAAACAACAACAAAGGAAGAACACACTCACCTAGAACCTTGCATTGTAGGGCCAAGGCCAAAAAGCATGCAACATATACTTACCTCGGACTCCTTGACAATGGAGCAATCGGCCGAACCTAATAGTGAGCCTTAATGATATCCGCGAAAACACCCCACAACTGGCCTCTGAACTTGAGAGCTCAGTCTCCTTACAGGAGCTCTCCCTCTTGAACTCTATGGACAGAACCAAAGAATTGCCCGGACCTCACTCCCCTGTTCTCCACCCTAAGTATGCGTTTCGCACTCACGGGCTGGGAGCAACCTCGCCATTCGCCCAGCCGGACTTGTCGCACCGAAGTTGTCCCACTCGTGGAGAAGGTTTCTTATCACGGGGATTCACATCTTTCTCTGTCAAAGTTCCCTACAGCTCTCCCCTCATTTCCCCTTTCCCTTTGTTTTCTCTTATTTTCTTCTTTTGTTTCCAGCTATCCGATCACTGTAAGTCCCCTTCTCCTTTTTTCTTTTGTCTTTTATATTCTTTTATTTTCTAGCAATTCCCTTTTTATTTTATTTTCTTTCAACATGTCTCTTGCATGTGCTCATGTGTCCATCAAATTTCTAAATAAACCTAATGTTATTATTACTTAGTGTTTAATTTAATTATTGTTATTATTATTTTTCTCTATGTTCCCTTATTGAGTTTACCAAATTTCCAGCCACTATCCAAACTACATTTTCCATAAACTCCCTTTTAATTAAAACACAATAATTCCTAACATAATTTTCAAAATATCCCTATTCGATTATTCAACTCAATAATAATATAACAAATTATAATACCAACGTTCATCCTAATTTATCAACTTTGACCTTCACAATAGAAATTCTTCATTCATAAACTAATTGCATCACTCTATTATCAACAATATAAGTTGTTCCTCCATAATAGATTTAACATACACGTCCAATAGAAATTTTAGTAGTTACACCCCAACTAGTTTTTATTTTTTTAATTTATGTTATTTTAATTTATCTCATTTTATGTTGTAATAACTAGTGGACAATGAGCTTGTTTGGTTTTGTTGTTGTTGTGTGTGTGAGTGTGTTTTGTTAAGGGGTGTTATTTTTGTAATTAGTCATTAGGCTTTAACCCTAGTTTGTGGTAGTACTTATACCTCACTTAGGGCATTTGTTAGGGAGTTTTGTTGAATTGAAAACCCTCTTTGAAATATTGGAGTTCCCTCCACAATCGACCCCATTTTCTTGGTGAGAATCCGAGAGTGTGTGTGACCACAAGTTAATTCATCATCATTCTTAGCATGTCTTGAGGTGAATCTTCTACACTAACTCCTTCCGGGCAGTCATCTTTGCGTTCGCTTATCTTCGTGTCCAATAAGTATTTTTGTGCGATTTTTGGAAGACAGTCGCATCTTTGGCGAAATTTAACTTGATCCAAATTTTACATCATTTGGATAACAAATGAGGGAGTTGTGCATTTGACAATTTGGACTCCGAATTCTGCCCATTGGTGCCCTTACAGACAGTTTCGAATGTAATTTTGTATCTTCGTCTCCTGTGCTTATTTTTGTGTGATTTTTGGAGGGCGTTCTCAAATTCATTTGAATTTAATCTGGTCCGAATTTCAAGTCCATTGGACATCAAACAAGAAAGTTACGTTTTTTGTAATTTAGTGTACTGTTTTTGCCTTGATAACTGCCAGCACAAAAGGGGTTTTCCAAACTTGCATTATGTGGTGCATCATTTGGTATCAGAGTCACTTCCCTTGCTTATACTCTATTATGTAGTGAATTTTACCTTATGTCATAATGAAAAGAGGCTGTCAGTATGGAAAACGGCCAACACGAAAGGGGTTTTCCAAACTTGCATTCCATGGTGCATCACAATATCTGCTATTGGGAATACTGCTTTGCCATTCCTTAGAAAAATCTTAAACTACTAAATGTTTTTCACACTTCTTCGATAACAACCAAATTAGTAAGTGTTCACCATTTATGTTCTAATAATAACATTCTCGTTCAGTTTCACCCTATGTACTTTCTTATTAAGGATCATTGTTAGAAGGAGATTTTTTCCGAGGCAATGTTGATCATGGTCTCTGTCTCTTCTTGCTCCCTCGCCTATCTCACCAACAACCTTAGTGTCATCTTCACTGTCTGCTTCATCAGTTCTCTAGCACCTTCGATTGGGTCATCCTCATCTTCAATGTCTCAAGCGTGTTTTTCCTTTTTGATCTTCGTCTTCTATCTATACATATACTTTTCAATGTAATGTTTGTAGTGTTAGTAAATCTCGTACTTTACCATTTATAAATTCATCTTCTTGTCTTCTCCCTTTGAACTAATTCACTCTAGTCTCTGGGGGTCCTTCTCCAGAAAAATATGTTACTGGACCATGATATTTCTTGTTATTCATAGATGATTTTCGTCAATTTATGTGGCTCTATACCTTGAAAACTAAAGATGAAGTTCATTCCCTTTTTATTCAATTCTACAATTTCGTATTAAATCAATTTGATGCATCTATCAAAATTTTGCAATCCTATTAGGGTGGTGAATATCGCTATCTCAACTTCTTCCTCATTTCCAAAGGCATTACTCATAGACTCTCTTGTCCTTATACTCCTGCTCAAAATGGGAGAGTTAAACGGAAAAACAAACATGTTGTTGAGACTAGCCTATCCTTACTACCCCATTCTAGTGTTCCACTGTGTTATTGGCCCTATGCATTTTCTACTGTTGTATGTCTTATTAATCATCTTCCTACATATGTTCTATGACATATTTCTCCTTTTCAATGCCTGTTTAATTAACTTCAAGATTTCTCTTTGCTTCATGTGTTTTAGTGTCTCTGTTATCCCTATCTTCAGCCTTATCATTCAAACAAACTCCTTCATCTCTCTTCACAGTGTGTCTTTCTTTGTTACATTACCTCACACAAAGGTTACTTATATCTTAACATTTCTATATTGTAATACCCCAATTTTTCATAATGAGATTTAATAAGGATAATTAAAAAGTAAGTGGGGGTAATCGGATTAATTAGATAATTTTTGGGATATTACCAAAGACGTAATCGGTAGATTATGATTTAGGAAATTTATTGGATGGTAATTATGATTAAAATGTAAGGATAATTAATGAGGGGATTAAAGTGGGAGAAGAGAAGGGCTGAATCGATTCAGCTAAACCGGTTCATGCTGAAGGGTGGTTTGGTCAGGAAACCAAAAGGAAAGGCGGAGATTGATTGGCTCTTGGCCAATCTGAAGAGAAAGGGAGAGACTAAGAGAGGGAGAAGGAGACCAAGAGCGAGAGAGCGATCAAGAAAGAGCGTGAGGGAGTTCGGGCGTTTGGGACGGCTTCCTCGCGACGATGCAACTCTGTCTGGTGTGCGTGTTGGTGCCAACGATGCGGGGTTGATGAACCACAGGATGGCTAGGGCATGTGTTCATTCGGACTGAATGAATCGCGAATTGGAGCTTTTGTTGGCTGCGATTTCCAGCTTCGGGTCGAGGTAAGTTATTTGTTTCTGTCCTAGCTTTCCATTGTGGATGATTCGGCGTTTGGCAGTGGCGATTTCCAGAGACCAATAGACGAAGGACAGGGGTGAGTTGTGAAGGGCTGAACCGGTTCAGCTTGTGAACCGGTTCATGCTGGTTTGCTGTTCGTCCCTCTGGTCCTTGCCTGTGTGCGAGACGATAGTGTGCAACTTCAGAAGAGGAAGAGAGGGAGAACTTGGGTGACGATGATATCACCGAAAAATTTGCATCCATCACCTGGAATCATGGGATACGCGTTTCATCCCTTTATCCTAGCCTTCTGTGTATAAATACAACTTGGGAGTGAGAGCACCGCTATGTGAGAAATCAAAAGGAAATTGAGAGACAAAGATGGGAGATAGTGTGAGGGATGCAACTCTCGGGTCTGCTAGTAATGGTCTTGTTCTCTGTTCTTTGATATACTCTCTGTTGATGAATCTGGATGATGAAAATGTTGGATATATGCTTTCAATTTCTTTGAAATGAATAATCTACTAATAGTTCAAGTAGAGGAAATTAATGTTCTGTATGTTTTCTGGTTAAGAGTAAAGGGATTTTGGATGACATGCTCTCTGTGTTAGACAATTTTATGTTGATAAATTATTGTGAATGCTCTCTGTATCTTTGGACTTGTGCTGTTGTGTTTTGGGTAATCTTTAACTAGATGAGTATTTTGTAGATTGTTAACTGGACAATTTTGGTGATATGGTTTCTGTCAAATATGTTGATTGCTACGGTTGGGTTGTAACTCAACTGCTGTATTTTGCTTCTGATTTCTTGATATTGGAAAAGATTATACTACTGATGGTGGATTGATGTGTTCTCTATAGAATGATCCCTCTGAATTCCTAAAAATGATTGATCTATGAATGAAGAAGATATATGGGTTATGTTGCTGGAAATTGGTTACTGTCTGTGACGTATATTAAGTTAGTGAGTTTAATTCTAGGAATCTCTGCCACTGTCAGGTGATTGTTGCTACGGTTATTATAGTGGGATTGTGATGCTGGATAATAATTGTTGGTTGAGAAGAAATATTATTCAACAAGTTGGTTAATGGTTATTACGACCCTGTGAACTTGGATGTTATCTAAATATTTGTTAAAAAATATTGTTATGATTAATGGAAACCGTTAAAAGATAATGAATTGTAGAGTGAAGTTGAATATTGGAAAGTGTTAAGTGTTATGGTTTTATGGAATTCGGTGAATGGTTATTAATGATTTGGGTGTTATGTATTTTAAGGTATTAACGGGGAGAAGAATAAAGTGCTAAATGCGTTACGGACCGCAGGTAAGTGATATGTGTGTGCTTTGGTACTTAGAGCCCTACATCGCAAGAATAGGATATGCACATTTAACTGCTTACTACTTTATTAGATATTGAGTATGTCTAATGTTTTAATAGCACGTCTATAGCTTTACAAGCATGTCCACAGTTTTAATATCATGTCTACCACTTTCTAAGCATGTCTACAGTTTTTTATAGTATGTCTACAGTTTTATAGCATGTCTACAGTTTTATAGCATGTCTACAGTTTTATGGCATGTCTACCATTTTATGAAGCATAATCTATGATTGAGTGTTTATTTATATTCCCTTATTATTTGTTAGAAATTATATGCATTCATGAGCATCATGCATCACGTTTTCAAATATTACGAAAATGGTTTTCATGCACGGTTTTGAAAAAGAAACGGCAAACAAAAAGAAGTACAAACAAATGATTAAGAAAGATAAAGAAAAGGGGTTGGTTCGGATAAGTAATGCCCAACAACCCAAGTAATTAAAAGATAAAGGTTTTTGTGGTCCGGTAGGTCAAGCCTGACACATGAACAAAAGATAAAGAAAAGATAAAAGTTTCTGTGGTCCAGTAGGTCAAACCCAGCACAGGGACAAAAGAAAAGATATGATAAGATAAGATAAGTAAAATAAAGAACACGAAAAGAGAAACGGATATGGATACAAGAACGGAAATGGAAACGAATACGAAAACAGTATGAGCACAGATACCGAAACAAAAACAGGAAAAGAAACAAAAATTGGAATGGAAACGGAAACAACTTTCCATAAATGGAAACGAATACGGATACGGATACAGAAATAGGAACAAATACGAAAACGCGTATGATCATGGATATCAAAATAGTTACAGAAAAAAAACGGAAACAGAAACAGAAGGATAAGAACGAATGGTGAAAAGATAAAAAATAAAAGATAAAAGAAATAAAAAGAAAAGAGAAACTGCATACGATTTTAAAGTGGCACAGCATGTGCATCTAGAATTTAAGTTCTATCATTTATTGAGTGTTAGGCTTACAGTTTATGACTTGCGATGTAGGTAAAAGCACGAGTGAGAAAATAATGAACAAATTAAGGAGCAGTTGATGAAGAATTTGCATGGAGGAGTCTTGTGACTGGCTAGGCTAACGGAATTAAAGAGAAAAGAATTTTGTAAACATAATTTAAATAGTTGTTATTCTTTAAATGAATGATTTATGTTCCACTATGAAACAATTTAAAGTCTGTAAATTAAGAAAAAAGATTTTATAAATAAAGTCTTCCATTGTTAATAATGATTTAAGTAACGAGTTTAAGAAAAATGTTTTAACGATTAGGTTTTAAGAAAAGTACTATGATTTCAAGGTTTCAATAAAAATTTCAGTTGTTTTATAAATGTTTTAAATTTTATACGATTTATAAAGGTACGAAAAACTGAGTCGTTACATATATCTCGCATTTACATTAGTTGCGATGTTATATTTCATGACAATTTGTTTCTATTTTCTACCTCTTATGGTATTCCTTCTCCTACCTCTCTATTACGTTCTCAACATGAATCTATCCATGCTTTTGTTCCATCTCATCTCCTTTCATCAAAATCTATCTCGGTTCCATCCTTGTCTCCTTCTCCTTCTTTTTCTTCCTTATATTCATCTAGTCGTGCTTCCCCTTCTGTTATTCCTAAACCATTGTTATCTTCTGTTTCTAACACCCATCCCACGAGATAAGTCTATCTCGATTCCTAAGCCTCGTGTTCTTCTCACCTCTACTACTGATAATCTCTTTGAGCCACAAATGTATCTCCAAGCCTCCAAACACTTGCATTGGGTGGCTGCCATGCAACATGAGTTAAATCCTTTGTGCCTAAATCACACATGGTCTCGTGTACCCTTTCCTCTAGGTCACAAAGTAATCAAATGTAAATGGGTTTTCAAACAAAAATCAAATGCAAATGGTTCTCTTGACAGGTTCAAAGCTCGACTTGATGCCAAGGGTTATGATCAAACAGAGGGTATCAATTTCAATGACACGTTAAATCCAGTCGTGAAGCCTCAGACAATTTGGTTAACACTGGCTCTAGCTCTCTCGCAAACATGAGACGTTAGACAACTGGATGTATCAAATGCTTTTCTACACGATGACTTATTTGAAAATGTTTACATGATGCAGCCCCTGACTATGTTGACTCCACGATCTGCATTTTGTTTATAAACTTCACAAGTCATTATATGGGCTCAAACAAGCTCTAAAAGCTTGGTACAATAAACTGCAAGCTGCACTTCTTTCCTGAGGTTTCATTATGTCTCATGCAGATAATTCAATGTTTCTCTATTGACAAGGCTCCTCTATTATAGTCATGTTTGTTTATGTAGATGATATTTTCTTGGTAGGTAACTCATCTCCATTATTTGACAAACTTCTTATATTTCTACATTCTTAGTTTGCTATCAAGGACTTGGGACCACTTCCTTATATATGGATTCTAAGCTATCAAAAAGGTACTATCACAACATGATTATGCTATGATAATGGTCAGCCTGTAATATATGGTTATACAGATTTTGATATGGCAGGCGACGTCAATTCGAGAAAATTGACTTCTGGGCATATGAGATCTTTTGCAGAAGGAGTTGTATGTTGGTAGTCTAGATTGCAACTTTAGATTACTATCCCAAGCGGTGTCAACATGAAAACGTACGACGGGAACCAACATGAGCAGTTAATTATTCGTTTGAAGAGAGAGATGACTTTCTTGAAAATGTTGTTTTTACTCGACGACCAAGCACTCATGAGTTCAAAATAAAGATGGATTTGTTGACTTTTGGTGGTAGATTAACTATGGAATACTTTCGAGATTGGGTTCACATGGTCGAGAATGTTTTTGATTATTTATACATCTCGGAAGAAAAACAAGTCAAACTAGTGATGTATAAATTAAAAGGGGGAGTTTCAGCATGGTGGAAGCAACTCCAATTTAATAAACAGAGGAAAAGAAAAATGCGAGTTTAGATTTGGCCTAAGATGAAGCATTTATTATAGAGGCAATTTCTTCCTCCCGATTACGAACAATTTTTATATCGGCACATAGGAATTCTATCGACTGGATGCTTGAATTAATTTATCTGAAACTTAAAATCAACTGGTAGCTCAATATATTGGCGGTCTCAAATTAATTATCTGAGACCGACTGACTCTTCAATCAGTATGGACTATGATAGATGCAATGAATCTAGCAATGAAGGTAAAAACTCAAATCACTAGGCCTATCGCTTGTAATTCAAATGATTTTCGCCGATTAGCAGTAAAAATTCTTCTAATCAAAAGGGGCCAATGACTGTGAGCAATAACGTTCATAAAGATTCTTCTACACCCCCACAATCAGTTAAAAATAAAAGTGAAACACACAAGGTAGAAATCCGCAACAACAAGGAACTTGTAACGATCCTTATTCACACCCAAATCTAGGCAAATGTTTTAGATGCAATTAACCCAGTCATCTCTCAAATAATTATCTAAATAGGCGTTGTAAATTTCGTGGAGGAAGATGGCAGTGAGAAGGAACAATTACCGAACGATTACATTAATGAAGAAGCTAAAGTTAAAGTTTAAATTATAACTTTGAAGCATTAAAATCTATAAATCATTATATTTGTATCAAGCCAATTGCTTCAACAACTTAAACTTTTAGTATGGTTAGTAATTTATCATACTATTACATTATGAGATTTTAAGTTTGAATATTTAGTAGTAAAAATCAAAATATTCTGTATAATGATTAACATAAAATAATTATTATGCACATGAATAAAATTAGTTTAATAATTTATTATCTTTGCTCTAAAGGGTTGATATTGCTTTTATTTATTTATTTATTTGTATAAGTGCTATTTTCTCTTTTGTTTGTTGCATTTTTTTTTATGTATTAAGTTTTTTATTATTAATATATTTGAATTCTATTTATTAATTATTTTTATTTAAATTATTACTCTTCTTGTATTCTTTAATTTTGACTAATTGCAAGCCCATGGGCTAGCTCAAAGTCAGACTTTTGATTCAATTAATTTGGCCCATGATGTAGTGGACTAACTCAATGGCCTATTGATTAATTTTGGGTCAGTTTGGTTAGGTTGATTGTTCCAACGACGATGCATGTACAAAGGTGATGCCGCATTGTACTATGATTTAAAATATTTTAACTTATGACCGGCCCCAGCCCGGCCCGCCCCGCCCCATATTTTAATGAACTCATCATGCTTGTAATGAAAAAATATATTGTGAATTACATATAAAATATCTGACAAAATAGCATCTAAGACATAAGACGTCTAAGAGAAGCTGAGATCGGAAGAAAAATATGCAGAGAAAATTTGCCCGACGACATTGGCACTCTCAGAGACCGATAGAGAGGGTGTTTCATGATTGTTCGTATTTGGAGAAGAAATACTTGTATTACCAAACTATAGAGTTATATTTTGGGATTGAAATTAGAAATGCAAATGTATTTTTACTCTAAGGCAACGATAAGGACCCCAAAAGTTGTTCTTTTTTCAAATCTCGAAGATCATGTAAACAATTTTTGGAATTGAACGGTGTCTACAGTTTTGTAATGTTAAAATTGGAATTGGAACGAGATGAAATTGTTCGATTCTTAGGCTTATTGTGGTGTAGTTTGTCATTGTTGGGCCAAAAAATTAAGCTAATGATTGAGGAAGGATAGGGACCCAAATGAATCAATATGATTGACAAGCACATATATGTTTGTCGTTCATCTTCTCTTTCATAAAATATGTCAACCCATGAGCACATGTTAATGCCTCCTCCCTCCTCGACGTGACATAAGTGATGAAAATTAAATTATAAACTTTATATATTCTTATCGTAATTAGGGTTTTTCTTTAGGTTTTCCATTCTCGCATAAACTTTCATTCGTAGTCTATTTTTCCATTGATAAATTCATCTATTTTATCTATAATCTTCTCTCATCGTACATGTATGTGTTGTTTCTTTTATTATTTTTCGTTGTGAGGCAATTCGCCCTGTGAAAGCCAAGAAATATTTAGATATAAGTTCGGCTCATATCAGTGGGGGTGCACAATCATATATCGCTTAGGAGAGTAGAAAATGCATGGTTTATAAGTAGAATTATCCTCCCTATTTAGTACAACGCATTTTGGGCTAACCCCAAGAACAAAATCGCGTGGCGCAAAGTGGATAATATTATACTAAGAACACTGAGGGAACATTAAAAATAGTATCAGAGCAAAATCTCAACTATAAGTGTGGCCGACAAGGACGTCGGATCTTCAAGGGGAGAGATTGTGAGAATCTGCCCTGTGAAAGCTATGAAAGACCCAGGTGTGGGCCTGACTCATATTAGTGGGGGTGTACAATCTACCATCACCTGGGAGAATAGAAAATGCATGGTTTATAAGTAGGGTTCTCATCCCTACTTAGTACAATACGTTTTGAGTTAATTCCAAAATCAAAATTGTGTGGACTTCTACTCAAAGTGGACACTAATATTTTTGGAGCACTAGGGGATGTTGCATGTTGTTTTTTTCTTTGGCATTGCATCTTTCTCATGCTCTTGCATATGATCCATGTGCAAGGACACATTATGGGTCTATGTAACATTCAAAATATCTTGCTCTTCTATAATATTTAATCTTCTTGATGGGACAAGAGGATTGCATTCTTTGAATTATCTAACGATGTCCCTCATGCAAATGATTAACATGCCTGAGCTATGATTGAATTTGATTCAATACGACAGAGAGAGATTGGAAGATATTGGTTTGTTCATGATAATTATTAAGTCTAGGTAACGAAAGTTGTTGCCATAGTTTGAAGTAGTCATGCCCATCTGTCTTTCAAATATCATTTAGACCCACCATGACATATGTCACAAACCAAATGCAATGTCACGAAACAAATGCAGACAAACAATCCGACCCTTGAATAAGAACCGATCTCCTAATCAGAGACTTTGCTTCATGGTCTACAGTAAAAGACTTAAAATCATAAGTTAACATGTTATAGCTCCTACAAGATAAGTTAAAATCCACTTAGTGATCACAAGAATGTAAGACAATACAATAAATTAGATTCAACAAGAACACTCCATCAAAATAAAAGTGCGCACCAATATAAGTTTTACGTACCAAATAATAAAGGGAATTAAAAAAATCAATCATCATGAAAGGAACACTATCACATTAATATAACACGGTACAATAAATTAAGTCCAAAAGGAACATTATGTCAAAATGAAAGTCAATAATAATAATAATTTTACAAATCTAAATATGGTGTTACATAATATATCATAACGTATATATAAAATAAAGTTATCATGTTTTTTTGTAAAAACAAATTCTAGTAAAAATAAGGTCGACTCATAGACCTTTCATTTCAATATATGAATGCATGCAAGAGAAAGAAAATGACTGTTTTCAAACCGTTCGAGAAGTAACAAAGAAAGCTCCGATCAAATTTAAGAATTTTCACACAGGGACTCAACATCATGAGTTGCTCTAATATATATTACATAACTTGATTGTTCAATCGAAGGTACACAATAAAAAAATGATGCAAATCACATGTCAAATATGGTCGGAGACCATATCTAGTAATTCAAATGAAATACCACAATAAATAAATGACGTAAATCACGAGCCCAATATACCCAGAGATTGGCCTGTAAATCAAATGAAATATCATGAATGTTGAAAGTACAAGTGAAAAAGACTAAGTATACATATGGTATAAAAAGTGACATACATAAAAACAAGATATGCCTTTGAAGAACTTTGTTAAAAGATGGAGTTTAAGACATGAGCTATACGATGGATCAACGATGGGGCCTTAACTCTCTCTTCTTTGATCTCCCCCTCTCGTTGCTCTTTTTTGTTGAAGAAGAAAAGGGGCAAGACCCCTATTCGTAAAAGGAATTATAAGTTTATTTTGTGTATGCATGCACGCGTTTGTGCTTGTGCATGTGTCTATGCATGTGCGTTTGTTTATGCGTGCGTGCGTGTGTTTAAATATTTAAATCTTGATTTGTCGAAAACCTAAACGTTATCTTAGTATAACTTTAATTTACCTAACCCTATTACGATTTTTAACCACTGCAATAATTTTTTACTTTTTATCAGTATTGACCTTAACAAGAATTAATCATTTAACATAGTGATTAATTAGGTAAAAACCAACTTTGTGATAATTTAACTGAAAATGGAGTATTTTACATCTAAGATAAGGATACACAATGCTTAGTAGTATTAATTATAAATTAACACAAAAGCATAAATTCAAAGTTTAGAGTTTTAGCTTTAGTTTTTAGTTTTTCTTTTATGAAATTATATAGAAACTTAGATGGAACGAAATTTACGATTAAAATAACTATGGCGAAATTTGTCTTTCCAAGTAATTTCTTGAATATGATAAATTTTGTTATTTGCTAGATTTTTTTTTATCATTGTCATAATCTTTTCCTATGAGGTTAAGAATGATCTATGGCCTTGCTAGCACGATAAGAGTTGGACAATAACATACTTGTTAAATTTTGGTGTGACTCGAATTCTATTGGGTCGAGCAAGTAGACTCGCATAGTAAATCTTATTTAGGGCTTTGTTTTCTCTATAAATTGATGTAAGTTAGAGTCACAAAACTCATGGTTATATTTTAATCTTCGTAGTAGATTTATTCCTCTATGCATGGTTTTTTCAGAAAGGATTTTTTCCACGTAAATATGGTGTCTCACGTTATATTTTCTTTTTCTAGCTATTGTTTGATCTCTAACTATACTTGGTTAAGAAAGACAGAGGAAGATATATTTTAGAGTAAGACTCAATAAAAAAATTTGCACATGCCTCTACTCGAAACAAACAATATCTTGTTGGCAGAAGCGGGGATCCACATTCACTATTTTAAATAGTTTATCACTATATTTTGATATGGGTCTAAATTAGGATTTGATTCCACCATAAGTCAGCTACTCATATTAATTAAAGTTGGTGCTGATCCAACGGATTTGCATTGAGTGTTGTTCAAATGTAATGCAATGTTAGATAAAATATCATATCTTAAAAAATAAATCAATAAAGAATTGCAACTGTAGGTCTATGTGACAACGACAATGATTTTCTCCTCCTTATTTTGTTCTTATCTCATTATTGTTTCTGATCCCAGTCAGAGTTGAATTTTGAGTTTGGTGAAGGGTCAAAACAAGAAATAAGAAAATGTTGGTGAAAGAAAGCTTCTCTTGGCCTATAAATAAGTCGATTAGGGTTAGAGATGGGTCATCAAGTGAAGCTCTCCTCTCCTGGTCATTTCTTGTTCTGCGTTTTTCATGGTAGAAGAAATTAGGGTTTTGTAAACTGTAATTGGATTGTAAAAATAGGGTTTGAAAGCATGAAGAAAAGGGTAGTAGTAACGAAAAGAAGTGGATTAGCAGAGTGCAATAATGGTTCATATTCATTTGGTTCATCAGCCACAGTTCGATATGGCGAGTGCCGAAGGAATCAGGCGGCGAATATCGGAGGACACGCCGTTGATGGTTGCAGAGAGTTCATGGCGAGTGGAGAGGATGGAAGTGATGAGGCTTTTACTTGTGCTGCCTGCGGCTGCCACAGAAATTTCCACAGGAAATATGTAAACTGAAGTGGATTTTCTGTGAGTACTCTTTGCCAATTTCAAGTCTTGCCCATAAGACATTGTTCGTTTTTTGTCGAAGTTTGAATAGATTTACTCTTGAATCTTACCTAAAAACGTGTCATGTAGTCTAGAGAGAGATATCAATCTCCTCTATCTTTTCTAAGCAATGTAAAATTGTACAACTTTTCTGGTATTGTTAGGTCCGGTATTATTCAATCCCTCACAGGACGGGTTGCCATAGTGTAATGAACTACTATCGATGTTTATTTTCTTTTCTTTTTTGGTAAATAAATATTCAATATGATTTGTTCTTCGATGAAGACTAAGAGAAATGTTAAGTAAATATTCCCGATCGATAATGTTTTGTTTGCGAGCACTAATGATGGAAGAGTAATGTTACATTTGGAGTTTAGTGAAACGTTCATGTTTTATTCATTCATTTGTGCAATTGAACATATTTTTAATCTCACGTAATTGTTGTATCGATGAATAAATGATAGATAAATATGAGTCAGAATATGAAATTAAATTGTAAAATTAGAATGTACAATTAATATTACTAATTATGTAATTAAGCTTCCACTGTTCATTAGCAATATGTTTAAACTATATTCTATGCAAGGGTTGTGTGGCAGCCGCCCTATGAAGGTAAGTATGATCCAATATGTTGTTAATTGTGAGGATCCTGAACATATAAGTGGGGGGTGTACAATCTCACATTGCTTGAGAGAGTGAAGAATAAATTATTTATAAATAGAGTTCTCAACCTACCTAGTACAATACGTTTTGGGCTAACCCAAGAACAAAATCGTGCAGGATTCGACCGAAAATGGATAATATTGCACTATGAGTATTAGAGGATTCCATAGGTTGGGTATGTTTGGTTGGAGCAAATCAAATCAAACCGAATTGATAATTTTTATCTAGTTCAATTCCAACATTTGAAAAACCGACTTTAGAACCAAACAGATTTTTCCAGTTAAGATATAATGAAATCAAATCGAATCCGTGCTATATATTTATATAAATTTTGAAAAATTAAAAAGAAAGTCCAAAACCAAACTAAACCGGCAAAACGACTAAAATTGACAAAAATTAAGCCTGAATCGACCCAAACCATAAAAACCTAAAACTGAAACGAGCAAAATTGAAGAAATGGGTTCGTTTGGATTCATTCCAAAACCGAGTCAATTTGCATTCGATTTCTATAAAGAAGAAACCGACATGGACTAATCCGACTCTTAGTTTGAAGACTTGAAAATACTCTTTCTTCTTATTTTCATTACAACTTTCTTTCGTATAAGCAAAACGACATCGTTTTCTCAGAAACCAAGCAGTAGTTCTCCTTCATTGCTCTCTCAAACCCTCCACCGCTCTAAAACACAAATATTTGCTAATTATTTAATAAATTTGGATTATAATAACTATTCAATGGCCCATGTCATCACATCAAGATGAACATCCATTATTCCACTGTCTATTTGAATTTTTGAGAGTCAATTTAGCTTTGCCTGACTAAGACTTAAATCTATAAAATATTTATTTTTTAAAAAAAAAAGAAAATTAATAAAACAACCTCTATACTATAGAGTTAATGACAAGTTAACTATTGAACAATTTTTGCTAACAAGTTAAATACCAAACTATGAGAAATAGCCGGAGCAAATATCGCCGTTACGTTCTTCATTAAAAGAAACATTATCGTTCTACTGCAGAATGTTGTCTTTTCGCGACATAACATTGTTTTTCTACTAAACGGATTTAAAAGATTACTTTCTCGTCTGCGGAAAGATTATTTTTCTCTGCGAAAAGTAAAACATTAGTGATGAACACTAGACGACGATGACGAACCAAATAGAGGAAAGAAAAGAAGGTGATGAGAACTGGACAAATGAAATCGAGAGGATGGGTTAGTCATACCGACGTTCGACAACGTTTTCAGAAAACTAAAATCGTGGAAATTATTTTCGACTACAAAAAGACCATGTCAGAGCTTCTTGACATCGTTTTCACAGTAAGATTGTTTCCATTATTACGATTTTAGCATAAAACTGAAGTATAATTAAAATTACAAAGAGTATATTTCTGTATCGTCTTCACAGTAATGTTTCTTTCAACAAGTAACAATAATGCTTGCATCATCCATTTCTTCTAAACTCCTTTGTTTTTGTCTACTTTTGCTTTTCGTTTTCCCGTACCAGACCAAAATTCAACCGGACAGATAAGGATCGGGTTTTCTTGCCAATGGAATTTCATTTGATGTATGCTTTCTTCTGCTCGGTTTAGTAACACCTCAATGACAAAAAGAGAATATCATACTTCCGTCCCCTATTGATCGTATCCCTAGGCTATAATTTAGTTCTTCAATTACATCGCATCGTAGACTTTTCTGAACCACACCGGAACAGAATTCGAATAATATTCATTGATAGCGTTAAGGTTCTCCGTCGATATCTTTGGTGGATAGATCAAAGGCTTGTAATTTTCACTAATAAAACAACAAGAGCCTCAAGTAGACATGAATCCTAGTAGATGCAGCCATTGAAGAAGCTTAAACTCTGATGACACTCTGGAAGACAAAAGCAAAGAGAATGACAGTATCATTTTCATCTCCATTATACACAATCTAAGCTTTAAATGTTTGTTTCCCTGAGATTATCATCCACCATATTCGGGTTTTTCGAAGCGGAAAATATAAGATTCAGCTCAATCAAAAGCCTTCAACACAAGCTATAGATGTACATTCAACAGATTTCTCACAAGTTTGGACAAAAATAGCAAGAATAATTCTAAGTTTAATCAAGTTTTACATTAATCTACTAATTTCTGCGCTTATTTTATATCAAATCATATAAATATATACAAATCAGAAAAACAAATCAACATCAGAAACATACTTAGCACACGTCAACATCATTTTACCTGCTAACATCAGAAAAATCTTCTTAGAGGCATTTCGTCAAACACTTAGAGTTCATAACAGACCAACTTGCATGAAACAACTTTGGCATATCCAAATAGAAGCCCACCCCCTACTTTTCTAAACATGCGCTTATGGCGATGAAGGAAACCTTCATTTTCATTCCAAAATTTACTAGGTTTCTTCAAAGTCTCAGACTTCGACCAAAAAAATCAAATCCCCCCCCAACCAAATACAAAAAAAAATAACTCAAATTTCCTCCAAGTTGCTAAAAAATTACAGAAATTTGTACCTTTTTTAATCTTTTCAGAATCAGAGGTTCCGCACTCATTAATGGCTATTGTTTCTTAGGTTTAAGCACCACCCGCGAAACAGAGACAGAAGACATGGGTGTCTAGAACTCGAATACACAATACTGGAAAACATCCATTATCGCCAAAGAAAAGCAGGGGCAAATTTGATATTCGCATAACTTTTTTTAATAATCACTCCTAATTAATTGCTGAGAAAAAATTAATTGAGTAGTCAACAAATTAACATGTAAAGAAATAATTCTATATAATTATTTGGTAAATTATAATGAAAATATAAATAAAAACATTTATGTATAAAATTAAAAAAAAATCAAATAAATAAAATTCATTAGTTAATGATATTTCAAAATAATCAAATATAAAACAGAAGAAAGGAATGTTAGAAAGACGAGAGATTTGATCGTTGAATTAATGTAAATTTTTGTAATTATTTAACGAAATAAAAAAAAACATTGTATTATTTTATAAATAAATTTTAGATTATTGAAAATGTAAATTTTAGAAGGTATGTCTATCTTTCTCAAAATTGTGTAACTTAATAAATAAATAAATAAAAATGTCATTCTCAAAATACATGAGTATTGAAGATCAAAAAATATTTATTTTGAAGTAAATTTTTTTTCGTAACAGTTAGGAAGTCTTTCCACAGTAGACTCGTAAATGAAATAGTTGTATTTAAGAATTTACTTTTCATAATGGAAGACAAGTATTCATTGTGAAAAATGTATTTTCTTTTAACGAAATGTGTCTTCGCTGCGGAAAGTAAGTTTTATTCCAAGAACTTGTTTTCCGTAGCAGAAAGCAAGTATCCGCAACGGAAAGAGTATTTTTCACAGCAGAAATGTGCATTCCTACTCGAAAAAGGTATTTTCAGCAGCGGAAAGAGTAATTTTCGTAGTTAATATTTGTCATTTAACGAATATCGTAACGATAAGAGTATCAATTGCTAACGCCTCAAACTTTGAGGTCTAGATAACAAAAATAAAAATTCAAGTTATTAGTTAAAAATACCCTCATTCTTTAGAGTTAATATTGATAATTCACCTAATTTTTATCATTAAATTAAAAAAAATTCATTTGATTTTATTTTTTACTCATATCATCATGCCCGATTAACAAGATGGCTATTCAGAATTTAATCAAATGAACTGAAATTTGCGATCGATCGTTGCAAGGTACGTTTTTCATGCATTGCTCTTTGTCATACGACTTGTCGATCGATAGTTTTGGTCTAGTTGATCAAAGAACCGATTAAAATGACATATTTCAAAAAAAAAAGGTCACACAATATTTTTTTTATCAAATTTATTTACATAAGTCATTTAAAAATAAAATAGATTATTAAATTAAAAATAACCAGAAGCATCAAAACCCTGAGTTTATTCTCATTAATCCAATGAATAATGAGAATAATAATGATTAATCCTATCTCCACTCATTTGCATTAATGATTCATTAAAAGTAATTAACAACAATAGTTATTAGCACTACTAGAATGCAATCCAACAGTTACCACTCACTTCTTTACTCCTAATTATTATTTTAACCCATGGTTTTAATTTAATTTTACGTTACTCTAATTTATGTCAAGCCCTAATCATCTCATTTTCTCAAGTGTAATGATTAAAGAGATCAGAAGAAAAGAGTTCAAGTTGATTTTCTCGGCAGCCAAACAAAGAAAATCTACAAGTGGCAAGCATGCAGTGATAATAGCTCCTGAATATGTTGAGTGTGTATTGATTTTATTGCGTAGGGTAATTATTTACTTAATTATAAAAATATATATTATTTTCTCATATATTTAATATTTTGAACATTTTATTTCTAGATTCTAGAACGTGACATGTATTGTTTAAAATTAAGTTTAAACTATGTGTAATGTGAGAAGCATGAACAATACCTTGCTTTTTTAGTTAATCTGCTAAATTTATCACGTTAAATGCAGATAATGAACTGTCTTCATAAGTTTAACTCATTCACAAACCCGACATAAAATTATTTATTTCGTTTTCTTATTGAATCTGGAAGAATTATAACACGTGTGTAAAAATAATATCGAGAAATTAACGGTTTTAGAAGGGAGAACACATCAAATACGTTAAAATTAGAATTAAAATTAAAATAAAGCCAGTCACACGTATATTTCACGTGATGAATTTACCAGATTAAATTATGAGAAGTTTTTATTTGTTGACGGTCGAAAGATTTAAGGTTTATATGGTCAAAAGAATTTGAGTTATGAGTGTAAATGACCCTTAAAGTCGGAATTAAATTAAACTTTACCCTAAAATGAAATCATGAGCCAGAAATGGATGCTTCTTTCTATGATCATTTTGTTAGAATGTTTCGTTGCTTTTACTATCCTGCAGATTCTACAGGTTTGTTTTGTTCTTGATGATTTAAAGCCTTGGCCCCCATGATTTCTTTCCCAAGTAGATCTCATCATCCATCTCTCTCTCTCTCTCTCTCTCTCTCTCTCTCTATCTCGTTCTCACTGACTCTCTCTCTCT
>CM039480.1:33187-85633 GCA_022433065.1 Begonia loranthoides | reverse complement strand
CTGATGAGCAATAAATTAAATAACAAAATTTAGCAAAAACGATACTCAGGCGATCGTAAGCCAAAAAGACCCTGATCAGGTTTAGGGTTTTGCGCCCAGGGACACGGCACATACAGTTGTCCCATTACTCTAGTTAACAATAAAAATAATTAAATGTAAAATGAAAGTAAATGAATTAAAAAACAAATGTGACATGTTCGAGTTAAATTAAATATTTACATTTTAAGAATTAAAGTGCGTTAAATATAAAAAAATCCTCTACCTCAAAGCTGGGTTAACCAATGCTACCCAAGAGCAATTTGTCCAATATCTCTAAATTTTGAAACCTAACAAGAATAATATTAAGGACAATCAACATTTAATAATTAAATTTAATTATTTTATTTTGATTAAGGGACTTTTTCTACAATTAAGCTCAAAGTTCTGATAACCCAATTTTTAGAGGCCCAATCTCTAATCCAAATGAAAGCCCAAAATTTAGAGATCAAATTTGGAGGCCCAATTCTTAAGGCCTAAACAGAATGCCCAATAATTTAATTCTGCTTCAGTCAAATATATCTAATGCTCAAAATTTAGTCTATAATATGTAGCCCAACTGGACCTATTCTCAATCCAGGTCGTTAGTCCAAACTGGAAAATCATCCAGTTGCACACTCTAAATTGAGTGTGCCTTCGCCCCCTAGTTTCCAACCATCAGTGGACTCTGTCGAGTCTCACTTGTGGACAGAGCTGGACTTTGCTCTATCCACAGACAAATTTATCCATCGCATTTTGCACAACCACTTTTGGCGACAAACGAAGATTACGGGTTTCTAATTGAAACCCTTTTCTACAAAAATCTTGTTCCAAAATACTATTTTTATTAGATCTAAAATTTGCAGTCGACAAAAGTAAATTCATAGCTTTAAACTTAATCCAAGCATTCGATTCACACTCCAGATTACCAAACCCAATTCACATTCAGAAATTTCAAAGGAACCAAAAATCGATTTTTACATACCTTGTAAATCTCTTCACAGTCCGAAACTTAAACTGTCAGAATAGCTCCAATCTTTAACCTTTGAAGAAAACCAGAGTCTTTAGAATGTCTTTGCCAAATAGGAGAATAACAAATTTAGGGAATGATTTATCTTACCTGGTGGAAATCAAAATCTTGAATTTTTTTTTTTATGAGAAATCTGTATCATTTTCTCAACACTCGCCGGAAAATCTCCACAACCACTGACTTCTACTTGAGAAAGATGAAATCTTTCATTAGCAGGGGAGTGAAGATAAATTAAAAATCAACTTTTGGAGAAAGAAACCCACCTCGGCTCGGACAACTCCAACCCTAGGGAAACCAGATCTCGCCGACGATGAAGAGGAAAAGAGTGGAGAGGAGATCGAAGTTTTGAATATGAGAGAGTGGGGGTTACCCATTCTCCTTCAGTTGCTGAAATAGGGAAATTTCCCTTGATTCTCGCCAAAAATCACTGCAACTTCCCTGGAGGGGAGTTTCTCCTTTTAAAAAAAAAAACAAATTGCACTATTTTTTTTAAATTTTATTCATTATAGGGCTGGGCCCACAATTGTTACAATAACGCCTGACAAGAACAAGAATGTGAAAACCATGATGAGTTCCAGTTTGTGGAGATAGCAAAAGCATACTTGTGGCTCGAATTCTTTGCACGATTCAAAATAGGGACATGAGACATAATAGAGAGCGACCGACCCGAAACCGAATTGTGTCACTCAATTTTGACTTTTAAATTATTTATTTAGACGAAAGTTTTAGATAAAATACAATATGTCAGTGCTAAACCAACTAGGCTCAACGAAAAATCTAATAATGATATCGAACTAATATAAGTCTGAAACAAAATGTTAAATTTAAAGAAAATTACTACAAATATCCTTACAGAATTTTAACAAATAAATCCAACCTCATAGAACTTTCAAAATAAAAATGTTGAAATATAAAAATAAGAGTCAGACTCAATCTTGCAATGATAACCAGTGATCTTTCAAATTTACACATGAAGGGAATGTCGTTGGGATGAATCAACTAAACTCAATAAAAGTAAGATTTTATCTTTAACCATTAGAATTTTATTAAAAATGGGGAGCATGCTATGTATAAAACATTTGATTAAAAACTGAGTAAAATCGACTAGTGAGGCAAATGTGGCAAGCGTCCACTATAGTATGGCATATACGTAAAATAGATCGCACATAATCTCAGTGAAAGTGAAGTCACTCATAGGCTACAAACACACAATGACATGGACACATATAACAAAGACGATATTAGGCGATTACTAAAGCCACGAAATAATATTCTGATTGATCATGTTTATGGTTTTGCACCCAGAGACACGACACAGTCAACTACCTCATTACTCTAGTTAATATAACAAATATATCCTCCAAAGATCATGTAACACCCAAATTTTTTCATTCTTAAATTTTAGCAATGTAGGAGAACGATTGAATTTAATGGAACAAATTTTTGGTGTCACACGTAGAGTATTTTGTGCTTGGAATATTTAAAAGGACAAACTATATGTTAATTAGATAAGTTAATTTAAGAGTGTAATTTTTATAAAATAAGTTAGTTAATTGGGAAGTTAATAAAATAAGAAAATTTTGTTGTGATTCACAGTGTGGATTGCTTAGGCTATTTTATGGATGAGTCTCGGCCGTTGGATTAGAACTTGGGGGAGATGGGAAGTTGTCCTTCCAGCGACATTTGTACTTGCTGGAGACGGGTTCCCAAGTTCATTCGTGTGCTGTCGCGACGAGGGCAATTCTAGTGGGGAGTTGCATAGTGGAGCTCGATCGTTCTTCTGGGTATAAGAAGAAGTCGAGGAAGGGGGAAAAGGGTTTCATTTTGTTCTCTTGAGCCAATTGTCGAAGACTTTGTCATCCTCGATTGGTCATCGACGAAGCAATTCCTCCTTGGGGGATTTCCTAGACGTTGAGGTGTTGCAGTAGCCGGTTTACCTTGAGGAAATTATGGTAGTGCAAATTCCAGGTTATGATGTTTGGTTTAGAGAAGACACCGGTGCTCCTAGGTGAAGCAGGTCCTTCTCGGGCAAAAAATTTCTGAAACATCGAAGGTAAGAGTTCTACCTTAGGCTTTATAGATCAAATGTGGAGACTGATTTTGGACGTAAGATTAACTTTAGTGATGGTTTGGAGTTATCTTCCCTAATCCCCGTATCGTTCCTGTCAAAAAAAATATATAAGAGGCTGTTGTTTGTGGGATTTTCAGTGTCAATTTGACCTGAGGAATTTCAACAGTTTCAAAATTCAGGTAAGGAATGTAAGATTGTTTGGGCATTAGGCTTTGCATCACAGGGTATATGATTAAATGATTGTATTATGTTATCTCCTCACCGTGTACTGAAAGTTTGATGAAATGAACTAGTTTGTCATTGTTTCTATTTAAGTTTAGAGATTGAGGAATGTTAGAGATCGAACAATAATCGGAAAAAGGAAATACGATGTAGAACACCAGATTTACGTAGAAAAACCCTTTAGGGAAAAAACCATAGGCAGAGGAATAAATCTACTATGAAGATCAAAATATAACCGCAAGTTTTGCGACTTTAATTTACATTAATTTATAGAGAAAACAAAACCCTAAATGAGATCTACAATGCAGGTCCACTGCCAGACCCAATAGAATTCGGGTCACACCGAAATCTAACAATCTCCACATTGACATGAATTCTATGAAAGAGATCCATCGTGCGTGCTCGTTAGCCCGACCCAATAAAATGAATTCAAAACTCTGAATTCTGATAATCTCCATCTCGAAACGAATTCTGATACAATGAACCAATTTTTAAATTTTCAAATTTTCCTCTTCCACACCCTTAGAGAAGATTTGCAACGAAAGCTTGTCTGCTAGTCTCAAATAAATATACAGATCACCAATATAAAAATTTTCAAGGGTAAATTCAGCAATTGATGCTGACCAGATTTAAAGAACACTTAAACCACAAAGAGTCATTCAAATATATGCGAGTATTTCTCGCCTTTTGACCTGCCATATCAAAACTGTCTTTCAAAATCTTTTAAAATTCTACTATCATTATCTTACAATAACGAAATATCGAATTTCGATATAAAAATGGAAGATCTACTTTAATGATCTCATCGCCACAAAAACACATTCTTGAACAAAATATCTAACCCAAAATCACTGCCTTCAATAAAATATTCACAAAAAAATTGAAGCGTAAAACCATGGATATCACAAGATTTTAAAAGAATCCCAAAATTCAGATATTTTTGTTATAACAAATTATTCTGAAAATCTAATCTAATCTAATCGCCAGAATAATCGCAAATATTACAAAATTCAAACCTTATTTTAATTTCAACCAAAAATAATCTCCAAGATAGAGATATTCTCGCAATTCCAAATCTACCATAAATCATCAAATTCAATCTCCCAAAAATCCCAATGATTTTCAACAATTTTTATCTTTGGCGAAAATCCAATTTTGCAAAGACACTCTTATGGCTACTCCAATCAAAACGGCTTGACAGCGAGAATGGAGAACAATAATGTAGATGATCTATGAGGACTGACGATAAATAGAAAACCCTCTAATGACGAACTTGTTGCTTGGAGGCACAACTGCTTTGGAAAATTTCAAATAGAGAAAAAATTAGAGTTTTCACAACAAACGAGAGAATTGTTTTTGATGGCGGCTAGATGATAGAGAAGAATAAATCTCATGAGCAAGACGAATGGTAGGGGAAACAATTTCCCGTTCTTTTTTTTCTTTTCTTTTTCCCAAAAATTTTTTATTTTCTGAAAAATTACACCAACCTTGTTCGATGTGAAACGACTGGAGTGAATTTGTTTCAATATACTTGGAAACACGAACTTCCGAAACTAAAGCTATGATTCCACTTGTTAGAGATCGAATGATAACCAGAAAAAAAAAATACGATGTGGGACACCAGATTTACGTGAAAAAATCCTTTAAAGAAAAAACCACGAGCAGAGGAATAAATCTACCATGGAGATCAAAATACAACCGCAAGTTTTGAGACTCTAGCTTACATCAATTTATAGAGAAAACAAAACCTTAAATGAGATCTACAATGCAGGCCCACCAGTCCGACCCAATACAATTCGGGTCACACTAACAAGGAATAGATATAGAAACTGAAATATGTTTTCTGCATACACTGATTAATGTCCAGAATTGAGAATTTTAGGTTCTGTAATTATTGATAAACTGTTTTACATAAGTGGCTAAATGCGTTTTCTACTCTGATTTTAGATTGAATTGAGTAGTGCCGATAAATTGTAAATTTTGGATAATGTGAATATAAATATCAAATGATTTCTGCCCCTAGATAGAATTAGGAACCTGTTTATATTGGAAAACTGTGAATGTTTGCTAGAAGATTTGTTGTTGAGTTAATTAATTGTTTGTCATCCATACCTTTAAATAGTTTCTTTCTTGTATGTTAGTTTAATGGTCTGGACACTATTTTATTGGTAATGAGAAGTAGTATGGACACTATTTTGTTTGGTAAATTGGAAATCTAAAAATAGTGCTCAGTAACTTCTACTTTTATGTTTGGAAATTTAACCTTATTTATATGCAGTGATTGCTATCAACATTAATAGTTTAGGTTTCTGTCTGAATTAGAGATTATGATGACTAATATCATGTTGAATCCAATGAGAAATGTTCATGAATGTTTACCGCAGTTGTTAATCAAGCATGGAGTGTTAGATTGCTACATATGGTTTAATCTCCATAAGGATTCTTTCAGTGCTGCATAGGAGATGTGAAATTGATTCTAACTTAAATTAATTTTAAAAATCTGGATCTTTAATGTTATGAATATTGGGATTTACTGTTCTTGGATATTGTCGGCTATGCCATGTATGTATTTGGTTGAAAGTTATTGTTCAAGGATATGAAGATAGATGTAGCTTACTCCCAGTTACTATTGTCCTTGAGGATTTGTTATAGTTGTTAGATGAGTCTGTTTTCATGATGATAAATGTGTTTGAGGACCTATGATGGTATTGGCTGATGTTCTATTATGCATATAACTCATGATTGATGACATGTGTATGGTAATTGCTTATGGCAAAATAAGTTGACTGTCTCGCATGAAGTGAACCTAATTTTTAAAGGATTGTTGTGGGCAGGGTTCGAGTTGGCTGTCCCGCATGAGGTGGACCAAATGAAGTCACTCTCCCTTAGACTGATGTCCCACAACGATCAGACTGTAAAGTGAAAAGAAAATAAAAGAAAAGAAAAGACTGTTTTTATGTGCTGTATCTCATAGACATGTTATATGTTGCATTTTGTATGTTACATGTTTTATGTCATATTCCTTATTGAGTATTAGATTCATTAGATACGCCATGTGTGTAGGAAAATAAAGGAGATTAAAGAGTTTGACGAAAAGAACTTGTGATAGCACGGTTGAAGAGGAATTCTCATGGACAAAGCTATAGCATTATCAAAGCGAATTTGACCATAGGTGAGAAATAAAGACTAGATGAATTTTAATGATATAAATACTTTGTTAAGATTTATTTTTGTTAGATTTAAAAATAAAAATTTTATAATTGCTTTTGCGTATTTTAAAAGATAGGGTTTGTTACTTTTAGATTTTAAATGAATTTTTTAAAGACTTCCGCTGTATGTTTTAAAGGAATATGAAAAGTAAATTAAGAAAGGTTAAGTGTTACTAATCTCTAATTTCAAAAGAGATTTTTCATAAAGACTTTCTTCGTATGAATCTTTAAAGGACCCGGTTGTCAACAAACGAAAAAAAAGTTTTAACGCTACAGGGTGTTACAGGTCAAATATTCGTACAAAAACATGACCCTTTTACGAGCAGATCAAACTTGGTTCACTCGACCAAAATAATCAATGAATGATGCGTCTGCTCAAAATAAAATATGACTAGCGAAAATCAAAAATATAATATTGTAAAAACTAACGGTCATAAACAAACCCGCTATTTTATATGAGAACAAGTCTCAAAATAATTGTTTTCAAAATAATGTCATGGACATAAAATGAAACTTCTACCTCACAATGGCATACTAACAATCAATGTTCAATCAAAATCAGGAACGTCAGATAATCAGCCAAGTCCAATTTCAAAGTCCCAAAATCTAAAGATAATCATATTACGAAATTAAGTTCGAATTATCACATTTAAATTCTAAACTTTAAGCATAAGAAAAAGACACGAGAACAATCGAGTCCAAAGCCCAAACTAGTTTGGAAACCAGCCTTGAATCAACTTAAAATATAATTGAATTAAACGTCTAGAAAGACCCTAAAGCAAGGTCTGAGCCGCGGTTTAAATAAACTAGACCATGGCCCAAAACTGGGCATGAGCCGTTGCCGGCTTGGCTGCGCGCGGCTCAACCTTTCCCTGCTCAAGGCCTAGTGCCTTCTTCTCTTACGCTGACCACAAACATACTCAAATTTTCAAGATTTCCGGCAATAAATCGACCCCAAACAATCCATTCAACCTTGAGTTGCGATTATAATGTGATATAAATCCAAAATCAACAACTTTAAACAATCAATTGAACTTCAATATCAAAACAAAAATTCAATCTCCAACCACAATGTTAGTCCCAAAAATTACAACGAATTTAAACTGGAAACCAAATATTACCTCACAGAGACATCCAAAAATCCAAGCCTCCAACTCCAGTAATCCAATCGGTTAACAACCCAAAATTACACCTTCTCTCTGCCCTTGAGCTTCCCCATTGAATCAATCTTTTTCTCTTCTAAAATTTTCTCCTTAGATAATTAGGGTGTTGTCATTTTAAGATGAAGGAAACTTTAGTAGAAAAGATAAGGGGAGTAAATGAAAAAAGACGACACACGCATAAAAATGAGGAAAGTCATCCTCATTCTCAACGCATCCATTGTTTCCCCCTACCCCACTCATAGTCCTCAGCTATTACATTCTCCTCTACTTAAGAAATTTTGTCCCTAAAATTTAGAACAACCTCAAATGTTTCACCAAACAAGTGTGAGTATTTTATTGTCATTTTTTATTCAATTTCTCATGTAGTTTCCATTTTAATGGTTTTTCCATTGAATTCGAACTAAAGAAATTTCACGACGTCATATACTCTGAGGCTCTTCTTCATAAGATACATCTTCTTGAATGGGTACAGCGGTCGAAGATGTAAAATCCGCAATTTTTGGATTTTATATTTTTCTGAGTAAATTTTTCACTTTGACCGAGTCAAGTTGTTTTGTGTTAACCAAATGTTTGCCATATGTCTTGAGTCTTCGGCCACATGTGAAGTGTCAAGTCAATGGTCAACTGGTGCATTCCCATATGGCCCGAAGCTGCGAGATTTTATTCGGTAAGTTCTCATTTCTGTAGATCAAGTTTTGAGTTTTGTTGGGTTTTGTGAGTTTGAGATTTAAAATTTTTATTTAATATTTATAATATATTAATTTATATTATATTTTATTAAATAAAATTTATTTCCTTTTCTTAAAAAGGAAATTTTCTTCCTTTTGCTTGGAGTCTCTTTGCATGTGAGGAAGAAGAAGGAAGAAAGGGGAGAACAGGGGATCGATCTTCGTCGTTTCTCCACCCGATTCATGTTCGTGCGTCTCAAATTCCGACCTTTGTGAAGGAGTTTCGCGAGTAATTCCATTTCTAGCCTTGTTTTTCCGTTTGAGTTTTCCATGCCATGTCGGTTTCAAACTCGAGCTTGGAAACTCAAATCGTTGATTTGTTTTTGTGTTAGTGTTGTTGTTTTAGAGTTATTGTAGTGTTTTACATCGATTTAGGGCAAGAATCGGCAAGGAAATGCATTTTTCCTCACAGTTTTTAGCATTAGAAAACCTTCCCCAATCGACCACTGGTTGGGTCTGGTCGACAACAGTATTGGCTGAAAGCCTCTCTATTCGAGGTGGCTCATGTCTGGTCGATCACTTCTTTGGTCCAGTCGACCAGACTATTGGTTGAGAGTCTTTTCCATTTGTGAAGGCTTAAGACCGATCGAGCGCTGGATTGTTTGTAAGCGTTGGGGACGTCCCTCCCCAACGTTTACAGAAGCTGGGGCGTTCGCTGAGGCACAAGGCGTCTGCACCAGACATCCAAGCTAGGCATGTGGCTTGTAACGGTCAACCACTTCTTGGGTTCGGTCGACCGTGGAGCGCGACTACCCTTTTTGGGTCAGAATTCGTCACTCTGTGTCATGTGCTTTGACAAACTTCTTCACCATGATATCTTCCCTTTCGGTTTGGGTTCCTTCGTGATTCCGATTAACTGCAAGGTGGGTTGTTGACTACTGGCGGGTCGTCGACTGCTGCTTGGTCTCGATGGATAGCGGCTTTGTTCTGTCGACTGTTGTTAAGTCTTGGATGGCCGCTTGCGTGTCTTATAGACCATTGCAAGGTCCCGTGGGCTTTGTCTAGGAAGCCTCGCCAGACTCTAGCAAATTTTTGGCAAATTTTTGCATTGAAGTCTGCAAGAATCCGAAAAGGCCCACCAAAATTCGCATGAAGGCTCCTATGGTCGAAGGCTTGCAGGCCAAACTTGGGCTTCTCAATAGCAGGTTTGCCTTGTCTAGCTCGACCCACTTTTGGGGCCAAAGTTTACCTCCTTTTCAAAAAAAAAATTTATTTTAATTTTAATTAAATTTATATAATATATAAATATAATATATTATACTATATTATCTAAATCTTATTTTTTATTTTCTTTTATTTAAAACTTCATCCAAGATAATTTTAATTTAACTACCACTATTTCATATTATTAAATATGCAGTAATTTTCAAATTCTACCTGTTTAACCATTTGACTGAAATTTTACACGTGTCAAAATAGTGACGAATTATGAAAATATAGGTCAATTCAAAATAGATTGACCTCGAAATACACAAAAAATTTACTCGAATTTTACAAATCTAATTGACCAAAGCAAACTAAACTCAATCGAGCCTAAATATCGGTGCACCAACCCCATTAAGAGATGAGTTGCAAGTCGCATTTTGGACTTTGTTTTGTCATTTGTATGAGTAAGGATGACAAGGATGATAATTAGTTTTTGAGGACTGCATAAGTTATATGCTTGGGTAATAACATATATCCAAGTATTTGACATTGGAACTCCCCTTTCCCTTGTTCTAAATTACAATGTCACCCGTGATGGAGGGAAACATGTTGTAGTATTAGATCTTACGTTTGAATCAACGAATCTTTCAACGTTCGAATCACATGACTACTCCGACGCCCAATGGCTGCAATCTCGTTGCACCTTGGCTCTCACAGTCGCTCTGTCGCCGCCGCTGCAGCTCGCAATTCCCCCCACCGGTTTCCTCTTTCCAATGTCGACTCTACCGCCTCTCTTGCTCTTCTTCCCACTCAACCGCCGAGAACTCATCTTGCCGATCAGTTTCCACGATCGAGTCCCGTCTCTGATGTTCAAAGTGACAGAAAGCTACTGATTTCTATCATAGAATCATGCACCAAGAAGACCCATCTTCTCCAAATCCACGCTCGTATCATCCGTTCGTATTTGATCCAGGATTCTTCCATATCTCTGCACTTTTTGTCCCGCGCAGCTGTCTCGCCGGTGCGCAAAATGAACTATGCCCGCCTAATTTTCGATCAGATCCAAAACCCGATTCTGTCTCACTACAACACTATGATTAGAGCATACTCTACGAGTAATGTTCCAATAGAGGGGTTTTATATGTATCGGAATATGCTAAGTAAAGGAGTTAGTGCTGACTCATTATCTTCATCCTTCGCTGCTAAGTCTTGTATCAAATTTTCTTCACTGCAAGGAGGAGTTCAGATTCATGCGAAGATCTTCAGAAATGGGCAAGAGGCAGATGTCTTATTGCTGACTACTTTGATGGATTTGTATTCATCTTGTGGCAAATACGAAGAAGCATGTAAGATGTTCGATGAAATGCCTCAAAGAGACGTTGTCGTTTGGAATGTATTGATTTCATGCTGCATACGTAATAATCGAACCCGAGACGCCGTAAGCTTATTTGAGATTATGCAGAGTCCAAATTATCAATGTCAACCAGATGACGTCACTTGCTTACATCTTCTCCAAGCTTGTTCATCCCTGAATGCCTTGGAATTTGGCGAAAAAGTTCATCGTTTTATCGAAGATCATGGATATGGCGAAGCCACCAATTTGTGTAATTCGCTTATAGCCTTGTATTCTCGGTGTGGGTCTCTGGATAAGGCGATTGGAGTATTCAAGAAAATGAAGAACAAGAATGTAATTTCATGGAGTGCAGTGATCTCTGGTTTAGCCATGAACGGTCATGGGAGAGAAGCTATCCAAGCATTTGAGGAGGTGCAGAAATTGGGAGTTCAAGTTGATGAGCAAACATTAACTGGAGTTCTTTCTGCTTGTAGTCATTGCGGGTTGGTTGAAGAAGGAATGGCAATTTTCAATCTCATGAATAAAAAATATGGAATTTCGCCAAATATTTTTCACTACGGATGCGTGGTTGATCTCCTTGGTCGGGCCGGCCTGCTCGATCAAGCCTATGACCTTATAGCAACAATGGAGGTCAAACCAGATGCCACCGTTTGGAGAACCCTTCTCGGGGCTTGCCGAATTTACAAGCACGAAAGCCTGGCAGAGCTCGTCATCGAACATTTGATCGAAATTAAAGCTCAAGAAGCAGGGGATTATGTTTTGTTGTTGAACATTTACTCTTCAGCTGAAAACTGGGACAAAGTGGCAGAAATTAGGAAGTTCATGAAGGAGAGAGGCATCCATACTTCATCCGGGTGTAGCACGATAGAATTGAGAGGAGTCATTCATGAGTTCATCGCGGACGACATTTCACATCCGAAGAAAGACGAGATCTACGAGAAGCTCGACGAGATCAATAATCAGCTGAAAATTGGTGGATATGTTGCAGAAATTTCATCGGAATTGCACAAGCTGAACTCAGAAGAAAAGGGAAATTCTCTATCTTATCACAGCGAAAAGTTGGCAATTGCATTCGGTGTTCTTGCTACCCCACCCGGCAAAACGATTCGGGTGGCAAAGAATCTTCGCACTTGCGTTGATTGCCATAATTTCGCCAAAGCTATCTCCAGTGTTTACAACCGAGAAGTCATCGTTCGAGACCGGAATCGATTCCATCACTTTCGAGAGGGTCGTTGTTCCTGCAATGATTACTGGTAGAGAATGATTTCAGTGTTGAGATATAAATCTAGTGAAAAAACAGGTGGACTCACCATTGTTATTCAAAAATATTCTCAATACAACACCAACTTGCCAATCTCAATTTTCAGTTTTCATGGCAAAAAGTGTGCTTCTACAAAAACAGCAAAAAAACACATTCAAAATCCGCAATGGATACAGTTATCGACCTTCGATCTCTACGTATAAGTTTTGACAAAGATTAAAACTTCAGACTCTGCAAATTCATGCAACTAGTTTTTACTTCTGGGTAAAAGTGATTCCCTTCTCAATGCTTGCCTTCAGTTCCGGCTTCAAGGCCTCCAGAGCCTTCTGCTCGTAATCCGTCAATCCCTGAAGATCGGATGGCACAAAAGCTTCGATTCCTTTCCTTCCGATCTTAACCCTTGATGCAAAGAACGGAAGCTCAGTGAGATCTGACTGAACGTAAGCACACTCATAGACATCACTATCTCCATCAAGAGCACGAAGAGACGACTCGACAAATCTCGCAGCTGCATATGCCATTGACAGGGTGGCTGACCCCGCACCGGCTTTAGCCTCCACGACCTCTGTCCCAGCATTTTGAATCCTGACTGTTAATTCAGAAACCTCTTCATCAGAAAAATTGACCGAAGGCTTTGTCTTTGAAAGCAGAGGAAGAATCGTTATTCCAGCATGTCCTCCAACAACCGGAACATCGACATCTATCAATTTAAGGTTCTTCTTCTGGGCGACAAATGTGTTTGCCCTCACGACATCCAAGGTTGTAACACCAAACAGCTTTTTCGAATCATAGACACCCTTCCGTTTCAGAACTTCGGCTGCAATAGGCACCGTTGAGTTCACCGGATTGCTAATGATGTTAATGAAGGCATCGGGGCAATTATCAGCTACAGCCTCAATCAAGTTCTTCACAATACCAGCGTTTATGTTGAAAAGATCATCACGGGTCATCCCAGGCTTACGTGGGACCCCTGCAGGGATGACAACCACATTTACACCTTTCAAAGCGTTGGACAACTGAGAATCGCCAGTGAAATCCAAAACTTGGGATGGAGTATTGCAGTGGCTAAGATCAGCAGCAACTCCTTTGACATTTGCTATATCGTAAAGGTGAAGGGTTGAAACTAAAGGAGACATTTTGATAAGAAGTGACAAAGGCTGGCCAATTCCACCAGCTGCTCCGAGCACCGCCACTTTGTACGATGCATATGCCTGGGGTTGAAGGTGATACAGCAATTCTTGGTTTCTTTTGGCAGCTTTTCGAGCAAATGAATGCAACATTGCACTACTTTCTTTTCCTAGGAAAGATGAATCTGATTCATACCTATCAAATGTTGCAGCCTTGAGGCCGGAGAAGCTCTTAAGAGAGTTTTGTGACCTTGGCCTTGAACCAGACAGCTTCGACTGTGGAAATGAGTTCACTTTGGTACCGAGGGAGGCAGTAGTGCCAATGGAAATCATAGCTGCGGAGTTTGCTGCCATCTTGCACTGTGTCAGGTCAAAAGAACATGGCACGTGAGCTAGAAAGTAGCATGTAAACGGTTCGATTGGAGTTAAAACAGGATTTGTAAAGATTGACAAATTTTTATTTTCTATTTTATGTATACTTTTATCAATTCTATAACAAATAATTCAGCACCATACCAAATGATCAAGCATCAACAATGCTCATAAGCTAAGTTTACAGTGGCTACCATTTAAAAAAGGATCAAAGGTAATTAGCAGAGAAACTAGAATACGAATGGCAGGGCTGCACCGTTAAATCCATGGCTCTTCCAAGAAATTTTCAAGAGGCAACATTACTTCCAGATCCAGTTTAAACCTAAAAATCTCATACAATCGCTAAGAAATCTTCATTTGAAATCGGAAAAAAAAAAAGTCAAATGAACAGAAATTTCACGCCAAGAACTAAAAGCTGAACAGAGACATACTGCACTTTCTTCTTTCTCACAAAATCAGAAACCAGTAAAACCAGATCTGCGACGACCATTAAACAGATAAAAAGCACACCAAAAAAAAAAAACGAAACCCTGCAATTACGCTAGGCACTTCATTATCAATCCCACAAAGCTCCGATTCTCGTCTCTAAGCGGGTAAACAAGGGTAATTGAAAGGTACCCAAAAGAGCGTAATGGGGAAAAAACGAACCTGGAGGAATTTCGAGGGAAGACGCTGCGGGTGAGAAAATCTAAAAGGCTAAAAGAGCGAGAGAATTGGGAAGTGGAGTTTTGGAGGTTTCGTTGTAGGCTTCTCCGCCAAAAAAAAGCCTCGGAAAAATCACACTTCCTTTTACGAAACAACGATGGGTTTGTCGATTGGAGGCCTAAATTTTCCCTTCTTCACTTTTTCTCTGAATTCCCCCCACTCTACCGAACTCCACGTCGCCATGCGAATCTGATTTTCAAGCTTTGTTCGGTTCTATCAGCAAATCACGGCCGTCCAATTTCCCAAGCTTTTTCAACGGAGCCAATTCCTTATTTACCCTTTAATAACTCGTGTTCTTGTTACTATAAATAGTTAAAAAACCAAATATGATTAAACAACTTTAGATTACACACAATAATGATTCATTAGGGGAATGGGATGTTTCAAATAGCTTGATGCGAGATCGAACCGTGTATTTGATGGCTAGGTCTCGTGGGATTCGACGACGTTAAGGTCGGGGTATTATCGGACCATGGCTAGAATAGCTAATCGATTTTGGACAAGATTTTCAACTAGACCCAAATAAAATTTGATGATTCAATGTTTGGCAGCTGACCTTGGACCATCGATGCTAGCTCACAAGCCAATTATTTTTCTTTCAACAGTGCGACTTTCGTTACCAAAGCTTTAGGGTCATTGCATTGCTCTTCAATGTGTCATGTAATACCCTGATTTCCTGTAACAGGATTATGTAAGAATAATGAGAAATTAATTGGTTGTAATTAGACAATTGAAGATTTATTTGATAGAGGATTAATTAAATAAAAAGAAGAATAAGATCATTTGATAGCAGTCAAACATATTCTCAAGTATCCAGGAGAACGAGAAACTATATGCTAGTATATTCTTATAGGGATTTGATTCCAACTGGGTACATAGATTCTGATTTTCAAACTGATACAGATGACCGAAAATCGATATCTGGATCCGTCTTCACCCTTGCAGGTAGAGCCATAGTTTGGAGAAGTGTAAAACAAGATAATGTTTCAGACTCTACTATGGAAACAGAATACATTGCTATTTGTGAAGCAGCAAGTTCCGGATATAGATAAACCATTGTCTTTGTACTGTGACAATAGTGGTGCAGTGGCGAATACTAAAGAATCTAGAAGTCACAAACAAACAAAGCATATAGAGAGAAAATATCATATGATAAGAGTTATAGTGTAGCATGAAGACGTGACTGTTCTGAAGATTCCATCAGTTGAGAATCTTGCGGATCCCTTCACCAAGACATTACCTGCAAAATGTTTTGAGAAACATCTACAGACCTTAGGGATTAGAAACATATCTCATTTGCTTTAGGGCAAGTGGGAGATTGTTGGGATTAATGTGTCCAATAAGCAAATGTAATAGAACAATTTTGTAATATATGAATAAATTTATATTGATTGATATTATGTTAACATTTTAGATTATGTTTTATAAAATTCATAGAAAATTCCTTGAATATTTATACTAACTTTATATTAACATATATATTGTATATATGTGGGATAAAATATAAAGAGAAATAACCAAAATATGTCAATGACTTATATTTGAAGTATGGAATCTTCAAATAGTTCATAGTCATAAACATAGTTTATCTCATTAAGAATGTGTAGTCATATCCCGACTATATATGTAGTGACATAAGATAAATATTTTTTATTTAATATGATTATATAGAACTAGACCACATAAAATTATCTTGTTCTAATAATTTTCGTTAAATATAGAACAATTAATTTTATCATAATGATGGTCATATATGCATGATCTTAATTCGTTGTATTTAACAAACTCCTATTTTATTTTAATTTATTTTTTGATTTACTTGGTAAAGTTTTGTACAAGTTATAATTCGTATACCTTGTATATTGGGAGTGAATTAAAATGAATAGTTGAGAATGTTAATATTGATATAATGATCTATTTTTATAGATTCTCTTGTTTATTAGTTCAATGATCATATAATTAGCGCGCAATTCATAATTGTTATGAATTAATTATTCAATCAAGAACTAGTGGTAGTCAAGGATAAAGACATAATATGAGAGGTTAACGGATTATAAACCGAGCTCTATTGCGAATCTAAATTGAGGGTTAATACATATGTAATGACTATATCAATGGACATTACTCCGAGTAAATATACTCTATAATTTTTTAGAGTGAGTGCAACTCTAAGTATTTAGTGGAATTACTTTAGAGTTAATAATTATGTTAATTAATATAAAGAGTTTATATTAATTAACGAAATATTATTGGAGCTTAAAACTATAGGTCCATCGGTCCCTTTGTCACCTTCTATCATTATTCAAATAATAGAAAAAATGAACAAAGAAGATTAAATAATTAATTATAAATTAATTATTTAATACACTCAATAATAAGTTTATTATTTTTCATTTGATGAAATAATTGAATTATTGATTATTGAATTAATTAAAACAAAATGACAAAAGTTGTTATAGTTAATATGTTTGTTATATTTCATTAAATAAAATAATTGAATTATTAATTATTCAATTAATTAACAAATATAAAGTAAATTTTGAAAATAGTTTTAAAAATGAATTTTGTCAAATTTGAGTTAATGTCATAGTGCCAAGTGTTGAGCTATGGTGACAATACCTTTTAATTTCTATAATATTTTTGTTATAAATGTATGGAATCAATTATAACTTAAATAAGGAATTTGTAGTGGTTTTCTTTAAATGCCATAATGGCCATTATAGAGCTATTCACTATAAATAGAGGTTCAATTGTAATACCTTAACTTTTTATATTGGAATTTAATAAGGATAATTGGAAAGTAATTGAGGATAATTGAATTAACTGGATTATTATCGAGATATTACCAAAGGATGTATTCATTAAATAATATTTTTTTCGGGTATGCGTCGTAATTAATTGTTGGATTAAATCATAATTTACGTGGCATGGTGGTACGTGTTAAGTTATGACATATTTATGTGGAATAAATATTGTGGAATAAGTAAAGTATGGAATTTAGATGAAAAATGGGGTGTGTTTGGATGAATTCGGACGTGGGAAAAAATCATGAGTATTGGGAGTTGCAGACGCATGTGAATGAGGATCTGCGTCCCCATGCACATTGGACGTCGTCCTCGAGTTTGGGACAATGGATGATGGGTTTTCGCGTCCCAATTCTCCCTTTAACGCGAGAATTCGGACGCATGCGGATGAGCGTGGACGCATGTGGATGAGCGTGGACGCCTGCGGACGCTAGAGATTTGAATCTGTCCAATTTCTAGACAGTTTTGGATGCATGCATATGCTTGAATGCGGACGCCTTTCTTAGTTCGAATGGCAGATTCAGAGAAGTGCGGACGAAGGTCAGGACGCCATCCTTCGTCTGAATGTGCAAATCTGCTTGAAAAATAGTGACTTTCAGACACACGTGGACGAGGCCAGGACGACTCCTCTCGTTCGAAAGTACCCAAATTTACAAAAATTAATGTTTAAATAATTGGGAGTTTGTCGTTTTGTCCATTATTTTCCCACTCCAACCGAATGGAGGACGACATCCCATGCTTGGACCTCACCCCTCCCTCACGTAGAGTATGGGTCTCCATCCCTCCTAGGTAAGACTCCACGCCTTATGCCCCTCTCCTCTGCTGTCCTCTGCACTTTTCCACTATAACGACCCGATTTTTCATAAATCGTTAAAATATGAAAATTTTGAAATTTTCTTCTTAAAGCAAAACATATCAAAGTGCGTCTAACCGGATCGCTAGTGACTTTCTCTTTAAACTCGTTATAAAAAACAATTGATAAAACATGCGGAAGCGTTATAAAATAAATCCTTGTAAAACATGGCGAAAGCGTAAATGAATAATTTAAAGAAGAAACTAAACAATGAATATAATATAATAAAACTTATGTGATTACAACCGCTTCTCGTTTTACTCTTTAGCCTGGCCAGCCCCAATTTCGCCCGTGCAATCCTTCACCTCTACTTTATTATCTATTTATTATCCGCTTATTATCTGTTCATCGTTTGCACCTACACCACAAGTAATACGTGAGCCTAATGGCCCAGTAAGGAAAGGGTTTAATGCAATTATTCTTATGACTCTCTTTAGTTCATTTGGAAAATGGCCCACCCAAACCAATCATTTCATTACGTTCATTCGTTCATTCTTTACTTTACATTCGTTCATTCGTTCATTACTCGTACATCGAGCTGGAGATTGAAGAACCCATATGGGATGATATAGTTGGCCGGATCTAACTTCCTATGGACAACTAGGTCACGTTCCCTACAAGGTAGGGGCATTTCCTAGTTGCCAGACTAGAACCACTACCCATCCACCCCCCAATTCCCTTTCATTATTTTCTTTCTTAACATTTTACCTCACTTATGCATGCTTGCGTACCACCACCAAGGTGACATTTCCTATGATTTATATTAACATAATGCATGATCATACATTCTCAACCTAACATGACGCATGATGCTTCACAATGTAACATTCATAGAAATTGAAGTGTGCATAAACAAAAGTAACTGAAATTAAAAGCGCAATAAAAGGAATAACAGTAACTGAACAAGCACACAAAGACAAGTAACAACGATGGAACACCAAATAATGTACAGCATATGAAGGAAGCAATTATAAAACTAATTGAACAACGAGGAACATGTTTGGTTATATAAATCACAATAATAAAGGAAATATAACGGATCACAAGCAACGTGCAAATGGAAGTAAGCATAATTAAATTAACATGCTCAAGAAAAATTATAATTACCATTTAGTTAATTATCCTAATTAATTTATATGCCCAATGATTGATTTTAT
Source organism: Begonia loranthoides (assembly GCA_022433065.1). NCBI lineage: Eukaryota > Viridiplantae > Streptophyta > Magnoliopsida > Cucurbitales > Begoniaceae > Begonia > Begonia loranthoides. Next base: position 66,416 of record CM039480.1, on the reverse strand, counting down.
ACTCTTATCCTAGTTAATTAATCATGCTTCGATTTAGTGTAAGCTAATCATGGTTGTGCTGATAACTTACGATGGTGAGTCTCTACACAACTCTCGATGGTGAGTCTCTACTCCCAACTTATGGTTGTGTTGATAACTTACGGTTTTGTTGGTAACTCCCAAGAATGATGATAAGTTACAGTTGATAATTGTTGATGATTGTTGTTAATTGGTTTGTGATTTTGATATTGTAGCTACTCTTTGTTTACAAAATTGTTAAAGTCTAGTTGTTTTTGATATTGTATTTGATATTGTTGAAGTGTAGATGTTGATGTGGCAAGTTTTGATTTCTACATAGGTGTTATACACATTTTGTTTTCTACATAAGTGTTGAAGTGTAACTATTTTTCTACAGAAGTGTCCTTTCTCTCAACCTATAAGTGACGTCGCTCAACTTATAAGGGACGTCTTTTATAAGTTGAGGAATTCAAATTTGGAACCGAACTGAATCGGAATCGAAATCAAAATTAAATTTTCGATTCGGTTCCAATTACTCAAAAACTTGGTTCTAGTTTTGATATTTCAAAATTGAAATCGACCAGTTTGGTTTTATTCCATATTAAAATCGAACGGAAACAGTTTATGAAAGGTCGCGGGTCATTAAATTTTATTTTATAAAATGAAATTAAGAATATGAAACTTAGGTGATGTTTGGTGGCAAATAAATTTACTATATATGCGAAAGCGTGGACGCCATTCTTAAGCTTTCGCGAAAAGGGCGACGAGGTTGATGAGGACTTTCAAAACCAATACAGTTGCAACAAAAATCATGGTAGATGAAGCAGGTTTGAACCAGCAACTGTTCGTTTATCTACCCAAGAACACCCTCCAATCGCCAATCGATATGTTTAAATCCATTTCACAATTCTTCATGATGTATTATTCCCTCTCTGAGAGTAGCTTCATCGTCGAAGATGAAGTCTCGGGTTTCTCTCTGCGTGATCATGTTGATAGTCGCCGTTAATGGCTGCCACTGCAAAGTAGTGCAGTTCATATTTGGAGACTCTCTCTCTGACGTCGGAAACAACAAGTATTTTTCAAGGAGTCTTGCTCAGGCGAGCCTGCCTTGGTATGGGATTGATTTTGGTAATGGATTGCCTAACGGGAGGTTCACTAATGGCCGAACCGTAGCTGACATAATTGGTAACATTTTTCTGCCCTCAAACTGCTCGACGAAATGCCTAAAGGAGATGTTATGTCAAATTATTCTCTTGTTAATATTATTTATTGAAAATGTTTGAAATTTGATTCTGGCTAAGGTGATAATCTGGGTCTTCCTAGACCACCTGCTTTCATGGATCCATCTTTAACTGGCGATATGATTCTGGAAAATGGAGTAAATTTTGCTTCTGGAGGTGGAGGAATCTTGAATGAAACTGGAGGCTATTTTGTGAGTTGTATATATATATATATAGGAATTTCATTTGGAAGTTGCAAATTTTTGTTGTTGATTTTTAACTTAACTTTCGTCGCACCTATGCCGTCGAGTTCAAGAAAATGTATTAAGAAAAGACGTTCATTCCTTGCTCGTTATCGTATAAAATTTTCTTTTTTTTTCGTAGATTCAACGGCTCTCTTTATCCAAGCAAATCGAGTTGTTTCAAGGAACACAAGAGTTGATACAAGGCAAAATAGGCAAAGTCGAAGCAGAGAAGTTCTTCCAAAGTGGTCGATATGTGGTTGCATTAGGGAGTAACGACTTCATCAATAATTACTTGATGCCTGTTTATAGCGATTCTTGGACTTACAATGATCGAACTTTTGTCCCATACTTAATGAAGACACTCGGAGATCAACTCCAGGTTTATAAGCAGATTAATCAGTCCTAAATTACTCACATTTTCATTCGATTTGGTAGAAATTTTTGCGAGATCGTTGAAATGATTTGTTTTGTTACGGTTTTGTGCGTTTAGTTGTTGCATCGGCTAGGGGCGAGGATGCTGATGGTGTTTGGTCTGGGGCCAATGGGCTGCATTCCTCTTCAAAGGGTGCTTAATCCTTCGGGAGGTTGCCAAGATAGAACAAATAGGCTAGCTCTCAGCTTTAATCAAGCTTCTGCCAAGCTTCTCGGTGAAATATCCAGCAAACTCCCCAACGCAACCTACAAATTTGCCGATGCATATGACGTGGTCGACGATGTGATTTCCAATCCAGTAAAATACGGTAAATCAAAGTCTTGAATCTTCTGGTCTTGTTCAAATATCCCATTAACAAATGCTTGATGGCTCGGGGCGAGCCCTCTGGGCAGCCGGCTCAACCTGGCCAGGCTCAGTGTTGGATTAGATGAAATTTCTTCCTTCCAACACTAGGTTGGACTGGCCTTGCTCTGGGCTATAAAACCTAGGCAAAGGCTGGACACTGGTCCTCTTCAAGTTGAAAGTCGGGTCGTTTTGCTTTTGTTCGGCCCGGCTGGCTCAAGTTTGCAAATTGGTTTTAAGAGTGAATTCTATTCAATGTGATTGTTACGACAATCTCGTGGAACGGACGCCCACCCCGGTCAATTATCGTCTTGCCTTGTCAATTTGACTAAATTATCCCGAGTGATCATAAGTGCTTGTAAATTGTTTTTTCAAGATCGAGTTCTGCTCAATGGGGTTTGTACTTTCAAATTCAGTTGATAGATTTTGCAGAAATTAAAGTTTGCGTGAAAAATTTGATGCAGGATTCAACAATTCGGACTCACCGTGCTGTTCGTTTGGGAACATTCGGCCTGCGCTTACGTGCATTCCGGCATCCGTGCTGTGCGAAGATAGAAGTAAGTATGTATTTTGGGATGAGTACCATCCATCAGATGCAGCCAATGAGTTGATTGCCAAGGAGCTCATCAAGAAATTTGGCCTCACCAGAGTTGATCAATCCCTTTCCCCCTCACCTGCCCCTTCCTTCTCCCCATCTCCATCTGCATCCCCATCCCCACTCTAATATCTCTCTTCACTCAAATAAATGAAAAACTTGGCTTTCTCCTTTAAAGAGGCCTTTTCTATTTATTGTTATTAGGAATTAATTATGAAAATTAGATGTTTCTATTTTGATTGAAGTTTTTAATTGATGCGTTAATACGTCGTTTCAATAGCGCATTTCATGAATACGCCTTTCCTTACACGTGCAACATTGATTCGTGTTATGTTAAAAGTTTATTGTCTCGGGCCAATAGTAAATTTTGTATTTTTGTTATTGTTTTCTTTTGTCGTTAAGGTTATTTTACGTAAATCTTGTGTGATAACCCGCCTTGTAAAGGTCAGAATAACCCATTTAAGGGTCTAACCTATATCACTGTAGGTACATAATTTCACATCGTTTAGAAGAGTAGAAAATGCATGATTTATGAATAGAGTTTTCCTTCTTACGTAGTACAATGCGTTTTGGGTTAACCCTAAGAATAAAACTAGGGGTGGGCATTTCGGGTTTCGGGTCCGGTTCTGGGCCATCCGGAACCGAGTAGTCAGTTCTCGGTTTCGATAGCCGGTACCGAACCCGGAACCGTTAGAGTCTGGAGCCGAACCCGAACCCGAGGTCGGTTCCGGGTCCAGACCCGACGGTTCTCGGTTCCGAGAACCTATTTTCCAGGAAATCTGTAATTAGGCACACACATCACATCCGCTACTCGCAAGTTCATCTTCTGCAGCAAAAACTCCCTGTTTCTTTGCGTCTTCATCTCCCCAGCAGCGACGACGAAGAACAGATTTGGGGGGAAGCGACGACGAAGAACAGATCTGGGGGGAGGCGACGCGAAGAACAGATCTGGGGGGAGGGCAACGACGTGAAGAACAGATGCGAAGAACAGATCTGGAGGGAGGGCGACGACGGGAAGAACAGATCTGGGGGGAGGGCGACGACGCAAAGAACAGATCGAGAGGAGGGGGGGTGGTAATGGGTTTTGTCGGTTCTCGGGTATTGCCCTAACTACCCGAGAATCGATTCGGTTTTTTCCCCCCTACCCGAGAACCGATTTTGAGATGGATTTTGGAACCGATTATGGGAACCGAACCAGAACCGACTGTCGGTTCTGGTTCGGTTCCTGGTTCCGATCGGTTCTTGCCCAGGCCTAAATAAAACAGTGTGAAATTTGGTAAAAAATCGACAATATTGTACTGAAAAAGCTAAAGAACGTTACGTCTTGACATCTAATTTTGATTATTTTTTGACATGTTACAATGCGATATTAAGAAAGAGACATTATGAAACAACGATAGTACAATTTGTGTTAGTAGTTCCTCATTTTCGAGCTAATTTTTATTTTCCTCTTATTCAATATTCATATTATACTCACAAAAGTAACCATATATCCAACAAATAAAAATGATCCGAGCAAAATTCTGGAACTTTCTAGATAATCATCGTCAAAGATTAATTCTAGAACATTCCATTACTCAACAATAATTTCATAATTTGGGAAAAATAGTTTATTTATTGGTATAATTGATTTATTATTTTCATTTTTTATAATTTGTTATAATTACTCAATTAATAAAACAAAGGGTAATTAATAAAAAAATATATTAAATTATAGGGTTAGTAATTTTCGCTAATAAATAAAATATTGAGATACGAGAAATAAACGTGACAAACATTACTGCCACATTTTCTTTAAAATTTTATATTTTTTTTTTGCAGCAAATATGTCTTTCTTTCCACAGTGGTTCCAGACATGAAGTAGTTGTAGTCAAATAATTACTTTTCACAGTGGAAGACAAGTATCCGTTACTTAATGGACTTATTTTCGTCAGTGGAAGACTAGTTTCCGCAGCAAAAAGAGTATTTTTTACAGTGTATATTTGTCTTCCGCTGCAGAAAATAACTCCTTAGAATATAACTTAATTTTTTCAATAGAATACTAGTTTCTACATCAACAAATTCTATAATCATGTATATAACTCAACACTACTGATACTCATCTTATCTAACCCTAGTTCTTTTCTAGAGTCAAAATTAACTACATCCAGCAAATTTGAAGTGTTTTTAATTGCTGTTCACTAATGGCATCGAGGAAACTAAAATTCCATACTGGAAGACAAATATCCGCTGCGAAAATTATGCCACGGTAGATACTTGCATTCCATTGCGAAAATTAATTTCTTCATTACAACTACTTCATGTATATGTCAGTTGTAGAAAAACTACCTATTTGCTGTGAAAAAAAAATTAAATTTTTAACGGAAAACGTAACAACGATGTTTGTCTCGTTTATTCTCATAGTTCAATGTTTTATTTGTTAGTAAAAACTTTTTAATGTTTACTTTGTCACTAACTTCATAATTCAGTATTTTTTTTTTTATTAATTACATATAATTAAATGACAAATCAAAATATAAAATTAGAATCCGGTGTAACATTAACCTAATAGAAATTATAACCCGCAAGCTGTATTGCATCCCCTCCTTTAATTAACTTTTTTAATTAGACATCTTAATTATGGGATTAAGATAAGTAATTAAGCACTAACCCTCGTGACACCGAAAGCTAATTAGGTTAATGTCTTTCATTATCCTCCTACATTAATGGGAAAGAAACGTGTCGAGCTCAAGAGAATGTGAATAAACAAGAAGCCATGGTTGGCTTACACGTGTCGTTGTGGCCACGTGGATGGTCCTAAAGATGTGATTTCATTTAATAGGTGGGACAAAGAGCACAATTTTTTGTTTTTGTAGTGACCTTTACATATTCCAAATTGTCCATAAATAATTGACCAAAAAAGTGTCACACTAATAAAATAGAAGCTTTTAACATAAGAACAATATCTTATTGTATAATAATTTAGACATTTTTATACATAGACCTTCTTGAAAACATGTCTATCTATCGCCGTCCAAAATAATAAAAAAAAAGGTAACATAATATTGGTTTATCAATAAAATTTTACGACAAAAAAGTTAAGCGTTCAAACAGTTGCATTAATTAGGGTTATTTTAATATTTGACCACTATATTTTTGTTAACGAGTCATCATCTAATTAGGAGTGGGCTAAACGGTTCTCGATTTCGGTTCCAAATCTCTTAGAACCGACCAATCGGTTCTCTGTTCCAAAAGTGGGGAACCAGAACCAGAACCAGAACCACAAGGAATTGGACCCAAAACTGGACCCGAGTCTCGGTTCCGGTTCGATTCCAGTTCAATTCTGGTTCCAAACTGGTTTCTCTATTTGCTCTTTATTTTTTTTGCTATTCCTAATCTAGCCTGAATATAATCTATTCCCCCCATCTTCTTCCATGCCTTTTGATTTGTAATGTTGATAAAAAGAGCTCAAAACATTATATTTCTACAAGATATTACCAGGAACAATGCTTCTACAAATTTGGTTTCTGTAAATAAGTATTCTAAAATCTTCAACTACGGATTTGAGGGCTGGAATGAGTGATTTTGGGCCTGATAGAGATTGGTCGCGGGTAAACCCAATAAAGTGTCATAGATTTTTGAGAGAGCTTCGATTTGATATCTTATGGAGCCGATTCTGACACCCGTAGCCAAAGTTATGGTCATTTGAAATTGAAGAAGTAAAAAATCTCCATCAAGAATCTAATAAAAGGATTCGATTCGTAAAACATATACATATATCAATAAAAAAAAATTAAGTTTTTAATTTCGGTTCCTACCTCGTATGGGAATTCTCATCAGAGAGATAGAGTCAACTGTAAAAAATAGGGACTTTGAAGTAGCTATTGTCGCTGCCGATGCCGACTCCGAGTCGCCAAATCATCCAAATCCCCGATTCTCTTGAAAGTTCAATGGAGAACCGTTTTATATCCTCCCCCTCCCCCCCAATCCATGAGATGGACAACACCACAAATCGGTTCTCAGTTCCGGTTCCAGATCTCTTAGAACCGACCATTCGGTTCTCGGTTACAAGAGTGAGAAACCGAAACCAGAATCATAAGAAAATTTGATAACCAAGAACTGTAGCCAAATCTCGATTCTAGGCTGGTTCTCAGTTCTTTGCGGTTCTTGCCCACCCCTACATCTAACCATGTCGTAGTTTACTTGTCGACATAATGCATGACATTTTATACGACGTCAACTGATGATCGAATGGCCACTGGGTTTCATATTCAACCCCAGAAAAAATTTCGTTATCGTTCAATGATCAGTCATCTGTCGATTGCTTCGTGATTGAGATCTTACTTCATTGAGAGAGAAATTCTCGTAATGAGAATGCAGTTCAAGAGAGTTATAACCCTTATGATTTTTATTTGACGATAAATGAAAAGAAGATAAGTGAGGAATATAATTAATCGTTTCGAAAAACAAGATTATGTATGTTGAATTACGTTAAAAAATTTTACATTGAACAAGTGTTTTAACGAATATTTGATTAAGATGTCTAACGATGTATCAAAATTTTGGATTGTTTGTCCGAGAATGAAATTATAGCGTAAAATTATTGGAATTTAATCATGGAAGCAATTAAGAAATGTGAAATGGAGAAAAAGTTTGAGGCCACAAGAACAACTTGTGGCTGAAAATCAAATTTGCGTTCTCACGTGGCATCCACCTCTGCCTTCGCTAGATCAAAAACTTCATTTCCAGCACTGCTCTTCACCTCCACTCGATCTTCTTCTTCTTCTTTGTTTTCCCTCTTAATTTCCTCTCCCCCACGCCCTGAAAATGCTGGATTCTGCGATCATGCTCTTCGGCAAGCAAATTCCCCTCTCTGCTGTCGACGCTGAAGCTCCGGTGGTTATCCAATCCGGCGATTTTGGAGCTTCTTCGGAGAAAACAGAGCACGACGAGGCGGAGAAGGTGCTGAATTTTAATGGAAATCCCTTTTTAGGGATTTTCTTTTGGAAATCTGAGAAAGACCCTTTTGTATAAATGGTGTTTAAATTTCTGGGTTGACCTTGCTTTTTGAAATATTCTTCGTCTCTGAGCTTATACCCTTTTGGCTGGTTCTTAACATTTCAACTTCTGTACTCTGTTTTCTTGTCTGCAATTTTAGGGTGCCTATAAGCAAGAGATTTTAATTGTTAATGAAGCAGAAACTAATCTGAGGAAGACCTACTTGTAGGAATGGTGAAAGAATTCATGGGTCGATCTTTCTTTTTTTCGTCTTTTAAAACTACTTATTTACTCTGTTTTCTCGTTGCCGATTCTATGGCTACCTACAAAAGTCTGAATTCGCCATTTTTGAGCTGCGATGATTAAACTGAATTTACAGGTTACAGCCGAAGGAAAAGTGACTGAAGAAACACATGAAAATGAAGAAGCTCTTACGGATGAACACGATTCAACAGCCCTAAAATCTGAAAATGGTGAAATTGGAGAGACAGAACAGTGCGACACAAACTCAAAAGAGAAAACCTCGAAGAAACCAGACAAAATTCTTCCATGTCCACGCTGTAAAAGTATGGAAACAAAGTTCTGTTACTACAACAACTACAATGTCAATCAACCTCGCTATTTTTGCAAAGCTTGTCAAAGATATTGGACTTCCGGTGGCACCATGAGAAACATGCCCGTCGGTGCTGGTCGTCGCAAGAACAAGAACTCCCCCTCGGCCTATCAACATATTACTGTGTCGGAAACTCTTCAACCAGTTCGAATCAACGGAAAAGTTCTCAGTTTTGGTTCTATAGCATCAGTTCTTAGTAATGGAGAAAAAGGTTTGAAGGGAAACTTAAATGGGTTCGAAAAAATCGAAGGACAAGGCTTTCTGACTTCTCGAGTAGGTCATGAAATTAGCGACGATTGCTCGAGTGTGTCGACTGTGACAGTGTCGGATTCGATCGAGGAAGGAGTCAAGAAAAGTTCCAATAAACAACACCTCCACGATCTTAATGTCAGCCCTTCCTATTTGCCCTTTTTTCCCGGAGTTTCTTGGCCGTATTGCCCGCCCGGATTTCCATTATCGTTCTATCACGGATCTTATTGGAACCCTCCATGGTTTTCCCACCAGCTGTCTTCTCCGAGCTCGCAGAATAATTCTCCAACCTTAGGAAAGCATTCAAGAGACAGTGATATGTCTGAAACATGCAATTCAGACAACGGAGAGCATAACAAACACAGACGGGGGAGCATTTTAGTTCCAAAAACATTACGGATCGACGACCCCAACGATGCAGCTAAGAGTTCGATATGGGCGACACTGGGGATTAAGAATGAGTCAATCGGCCCGGGAGATATGTTTAAGGACTTCCAATCTAAAGGTGTTGAGAAGACTTGCTTAGCTGAAAGATCTTCAGTTTTGCAGGCTAACCCAGCAGCCTTGACAAGATCCCTCACTTTTCATGAGACTGCTTGACTCAAATCTTCTGGCCTGAAGATTGAAATGCTAATCTTAATCCAGCACAGATCAATCCCTAGCCTATCAGTAAGAAGAGAGAGATTTAGGAGCTGGGAATTTTGATTTATCTGGTTTGCAAAACTTTGTGACCTTTTCTTCATAATGTAAATATCTATATCGATGTGTAATTCAGACGTAGAGTTGGAGCAAAATCTGCATTGTATGAAAAAAGTCCAAATCTAGTAAGCTAACATTCTCATAGTCTCAAAATACCTCTTTCTCTGCTGCACTTTCATTGGGATTTATGCCTTTGGTTCGTTAAGTGGTAGTGTAGCAGACTGGTCGTAGGTTTGAATCCTTCTCGAAGAGATTTGATTCATTCAAAACTCTTTAATTCCAAATGAAAGAGTTTGCTCTGACCGGCAAGGGTAGGTAACCCATTCCCAGTGTCTTTGTTTTTACCGCATGCTATCTCATCGTATCGCATTCTGCTCTACGGTATTTGAGAATCACTGTCAATACCTGGGTGGAGGTCAACGATAACCTTTGTTCCAACTAAGACTTCAATGAAGTTAAAGAAAATTCTTGCAAAGATTTAAGATGCAATCACAAACAGAAAAAGGGTAACAGCAGAAGGCACTTTTAAAGCTTCACATGATGTAAAAATTGCTCAGGTTTTGATATTGATATTACTAATGGATGAAAAGGTGTACAGACAAAACTGTAGCTCATAAAGATCACCCTAGTTTTGATAAACATATCATAATTGTATAAAAAGGACAAAGTTCCCTTCCTTCTCAAGCTCAAGGGACCCAAAACAAATGGCTCAAATAGAAAGAATAGTAGATACAATTGTTCTATGTTGTTTTGCATGCATACCTTTCCCTCTTTTGCTTAATACAGCAAATCTATCTCCAAAATATTTGGGTCTTCATAGCTCATTCTCCTTCCTAACAGAAAATTAAAGTTAAAATTTCCTTCCTAAATAGGCATTTGAATGACATTAATTGCAAAAGCTGTAATTTAGAGTAAATTTAGGCAAAAGCTGTAATTTAGAGCAAATTTAGGCAAAAGCTGTAATTTTTTTGCAATGGTTCTTGCAGATGTTTCCTAAAATTTCTCTTGAAAATAATTTTTGGATAAGAAAAGTTTCCACCCTAATTTCACTACACAGGAAAAAGATATAATTCAATAAATGTGCTCCTGATCCATCTGCAAGGAAAAGACACTGAGATATTTAGTTTAGAGCAGCAAACACAGACCACAATTCATGAAGAAAATGAGCTGTTATGGGACCCAAATGCATATAGTGTCTTGAATCCTTTTTTTCCTTTTGTTGTTTTCCCAAATGCCTCAGTTTCTATCTTTATGTATGAAAGCAACTGCCCATTGCTTTTCATCCATATGCCAGACTTTAGCTCTCTTGAGTGCAGATAATGCATAGTTGAAGTTGACATACAAAAACTTTTTTACCAACTCTACCCATTGTTTTAGAACACAACATTGTAAATCCAACTAGAAATGGTTGAGTTTTCATATTTTTTGCTTTTTCATTCAGCTAAAACTTTTCACAAAAAGAAAATTCAACAGCACTACTTATTAAGTTGAATTAGCAGACTCAATGGAGGTCAGAGTCAATCCCACTATCTTGTCATCTTCACTTTCTCTGGTGATTTCTACGTTCAAATCAGTAAATAGGTAGAACAATAGTTTATCAATCATCCACTAATAACCTGAAGTAGTTGAAGTGATTAAAACTTTATCTCAAAAGATAAGAACCCCTATAAGAAATCCCCTTTGGAGTAAAACTTTGGACTAGTTAAATTTCTGAAAACACTGTTCTTTAAGTCTTGTAAGAGTAGTTGAAGTGATTGAAAATTGGCTTGTGCACACAAAAAACACCTAAGACAAACCATCTATGTCCAAAATTAGATCTCCAATGAAAGGTACGTGTAACTATTTGTGCGAACAAAGTAGTCTTCTCTTTAATGCCATCAAATGGGTGAAACAGCAAAAGCTTCATTTCATGATCACGTTGAGCTCAAGTGAGACACGTGTTTTTGCATCAAGTAATGTGTATGTGATACATCACTTTCATCTCAAAAAGTAAGAAAAAGAAAAAAGAAAAGAAACTTCCAACTTTTTCTTTCCTGATGGTAGGTAACAGAAGAATAGTACTATTACTATCAAATTGGTTATAAGTCTTGATCAAATTTCAGATGATTTTACTTCTCTCTTGTAATGGGGTTTGCACCAACTTTTCAAGAATGGAGTTGGAATATCACAACAACTAATTATACTCGAATTCCCTAATTATATAGGTGGAAAGGCTAATATTGATGTTGGAATATCGTAATTAAAACGACTAATTAAGTTCACATGGCTTTTATGCATAAGCCTACATGAGAGGAATTTGATTCTAAGATGATTTAAGAAGAATGAAACCTATTTACGCTAGCATCAGAACTCATTAAAACATGACATGCGCGAGAGAACTTAATACCAAACAGTACAATTCCCGCCATGATGTGTTAATACGCTGACCCCTACTTCATCAAGCCCATTTTGTAAAATTTTCAAATACATTAAATCCTACAATTGTTTGGCGCTTGTACAAATGATTATCAGAAAGCTCAATCTTTCGACTATAAACAAAAATAAAAAAGAAATAAGCCAACTTACAACAGCTGAAGTTGAAGTTGGTCACTGAATTCTACACCCTCCGGAATCTTGTCCACAACGGACGTTACCGTATGCAGAGAGTTCAAGTAAATCCATATCTCGACCTGCAGATCATTCAATTCAATGTATAATCTCGGAAACTACTAATTTAATTAAATTCTTCGCAACTCGTATTTTTTCAATAAGAAGTACCTGAAACCCGACAGTAAGAACTTTTCTGAATGAGCTCAGCTTTAGAAAACTCTGTCCGATTTCCTTTTGACCGATTAACCGTTGCCTGTACCACATCAACGACAAGTTAACTTTCTTCAAGACCAGATAAACATATATTCTATTATAATTATTTCTAATTTTTTATATCTGTATAGTAATCAAGAAAGAATTACATGTTCAATATTTTTAACTTTTCGAATATGTGATGAATCATTCCATTGCAGAAAGACAATTGATGGAGATGATATAAAAGCCTATTAACATAATTGAGCAAAACAATTACAGAGTTGGTTTACAAAAGACAAATTCGTAAAATTATTACCTGTAAAACTTGGCAATTTTCCAGGGTACTTTGCCCACCCTGAGATTCAATTTGAAAATTGAATCAGACAACCAAGAACATTTTATGTACATTCATAGAGTAAAATAGAGTCCAATCAACATTTCATGTCCCGCCCATATCTTCCTATTATTTAAAAAGAAACCAAAATTTCAAGAACTAGCTTCCTCCAAAGAATCAGATGAAAGTTCTAAATTAGCACACTTATATAAGTAAGACTATAACACAACAGAAATAAATACAATGCAACAAGTGATCAATATATTGAAAGCATATTCGATAATGAATCCAGGGATAGATTAGCCACTTCGGTGTTACGAACCCATATAATAGAATAAATTTCGTAACGAACTTACAAAATGTCAAAAGCGTTTGACAGGTCTGCTAGCTCTCTCTTAGAATAATTTTCCCAAAATTATGAATATCTTTGAAGCTACAATCTTTCCTTTAAATAAATCGCATCTAGATAATACTAAAAAACATAATTAAAGTACAATTTAGAACTCCTAAAAGACAACTAAATGACACCCTTTCATCTTAAACTTTATATCTTTCCATCACACTGTAATAATGACTTATTATTTTTTTAAAATATTATTTTCTTATAGAATAAGTACACTTCATTAGACTCTACATTTTGTTGGACTTGTAAGAGTTACACTTTAGAGTATTCCTTATTGACAGACATTTCCCTGAAAAATATCTCCATATTTTGAATGATTCTTCATAATCAATTAGCTTTTTTCTTTTATGATACTTATTTAATTTCCTTTCACTAGATATTTCCTTAATTAAGAGATTTCATAATTATTGTAATTTCACATTATAAATAGGCATATATTATATTATTGAAATTGAAACTTTAATGATTACTGATCATTGCTTACCCCTTTTTTCTCATCCCTCCTTATTTTGTATATTTCTCCTCCAATTCTTCTTCTTTCAACCTCTTATTCTTCTAATCTCTTCAGTTTCTCAATTTCTCTTCTCTAAGCTAAATCTCACTTCCATCCTTAATTAATAAAACAATCTCATTCTCCTCAGAAACCTCTTTCCAGCACTGCATTTGTATAACATCTAAAATTGTCCCGTTTCGTGTGTTATAATTTTTCTTCAGACTAACCATTCTTATTCTTCCACTTGAGCATGTATTTACTACCACACAAGCTCTTAACACAACACGATGCCGCCTCAGCACATCATCACCAACTGCCTGATTGAAGGTGCCTGTTCTAGCATAGAATATCTATGACTTTTGTCCAACATAGACCACACCAAATTTCAAATTTTGGGCCGCATAACTGCTACCTCATCTTAAAACAAAATATTCCACCAATAAACTTATATATTGTGCCGTAATCCATGTGAAAACTGGAACAAAACAAATTGTTAGCTCTTAAGCCTAATACTCGGAACCTGATTCCGAATTCTTAGGAACGTAATCAGAACTTTAGATGCTCGTATATGTAATTACTTATTGGAACCATATGATTGATGAGAGGTATTTCACTGCTACGTGGATCCTAATTCCAAATCCATACGGATGTAATCAGAAATTTAAATGCTCATATATGAACTATAGGATTAATGAGAGGTATTTCCACCGCATATACAAGACATTTAAAACTAGATCAGGCACAGAAACATAAATTTCACAATTTATAAGCCTAATACTAGGAACCGAATTCCATATTCTTAGGAATGTATTAAAATGCTCTTACATAAAATTGCTTATCGGAACTATAGGATTAAATGTGAGGTATTTTCACTGCTGTTAGGAACTAGACTCCATATTCATAAGAATGTAATCAGAAATTAAGATGCTAGTATATTACTTATCGGAACAATAAGATTAATGTGAGGTATTGTCACTGCATATACATAGAATGAATAACTAGATAAAACATATTCATTAATTTCTCAACTGATAAATATTCATTAACTTCACAACTAATAAACTGCAATGTGCACTCATGCAACAAATTAGATTCTAAAATATATAACAAAGCTCATCATCATCGAGTGTTGATCAAGAAGGGTATCTAGTGTAGGAATAGATCAAACATAGTTCGTTCTGACACCAATTAGAATTATATTGGATGAAACTTATGCTTCAAAACTAGCTCATAAGAAGAGAGGTAACCTGAGTAGTTATGATCTCATCCACCCAGCTTAACTAAGAAATTTTTACAATTTAGATTACACGAAATTAGTACCTCAGATTACTGAAGAATATGATCATGATCATGATCATAATCATGGAATTTCCAGCTTTCTTAAACATTGGAGTTTGATCATTTATGTTGCTTTAATGGATTGTTTGTTAGTTATCATTCCATTAATTAAATTTCACACTTCGAGTTTCCCTCAACTTTTTCTAATTTATGGGTAATTCTGGGCAAGTTCGTCCAGTTTTGAAGTTATATCTATTTTTCGTGCCCATTTTGTTTCTTCATAAGTCCCTTCCCTACATTTATCCAATAAAAAAGGTAAAACAGTCACAGAAGTAGATACCACTAAAATAGAAACATCAGCAACAAATTCGTACCTTAGAGTAAGGAAGAATGTGATCATAATCATGGCAAAGACAACCAGGACACCCCACAAGCTTACGAAACACAACGTTTCCGAGAACGTCTCTTCTCCACCGATCTGGGTCTCTTCCTCTTATCTTCTCTGCCTTTTCCCAGCATCGCTGCTTCACACTGTAAGGAAAGCTTCGAGGATTATAGTTGGAAACAGAGTCTTCTGTGGGGATTCGGAGGCCATTGAATTCATCGGTGACCATGTCTATGTCCAGAAGGGAGCTCGAGGGAGCTCGCCTCGGGCTCGATTGACGAGACCCAGATGGGCTCGGTTCGAACCCAGTGGAAGCAATGGTTCGATCAGTTCGGAGGGGTGATAATGGCCGCCCCTTCTTCTTTGATTCTTTGCTTCGCCTCATCTTCCTATCCCGCTGATGCACAGAAAGAGTTCGTCACTCTGTAAACACAATACCATGTCCCTGAAGGACGACCTGTCGTTTCATTATTCACAGACGACGTTTGATTTCTTTTCAAATTACTTTTTTTTTTTTTTAGGGAAAATGACAAATCAATCATCGTAGTTTGTGATCAATGACAAGTCAACCTATAATATAGTTTTTAACAAGTTAACCACTAATATATGGAAAAATGACAAATACAACATCAAAGCCACGTGCGCCGTTAAAAATGAGACAGGACGCAGCGACGGCATCCCAAGACGCAGCGATGGTTGGATCTGTTAAAAATGTTTGATCGAAAATTTGAGGGCTTAAACGATTGATTTTGGGGCCGAGAAAATGGGATGGTGGGGTTAACCCATCACAAGTTGTAGATCTCTGAGAGAGCTTTAGTTTGATACCTTCTGCAGCCAATTCCGACATATGTAGCCAAAGTTATGGTCGTTTGAAGTTGAAAAGGTCAAAAATCTAAAAAAAACATTAGATTCAAAAAACATTTGAAGTAGCCATGAAATACTAAAAATCAAGAACCGCTGTGAACTTTGAAGTAGCCATGCATGAAAAACATATCGTTTTTCATAGCCCTCAAAGTAGCCATCGCGGACTTGGGATGCCGCGGTGGTTTCCCAGGACACAGCCCCTGTGTCCTGGGATGCTGTTGCTGTTTCCCAGGACAACGTTGCGGTTTCCCAGGACGCCGCCGCGGCGTCCCGTCTCATTTTTAACGGCGAACGTAACAGCAATGTTGGATTTGTTATTTTCCCATACGTCAGTGGTTAACTTGTTAGAAACTATACCATAGTGGTTGACTTATCATTGATCGCAAACCACGATGGTTAATTTGTTATTTTTCCTTTTTTTACCTCATATTTATATAAATAATATTTTATTTTAATTATTTATAATTTATTTTAATTATTACACTAATTAATTAATAACACACAAATATTTTTAAGATTTGAGCATAAAATTATAAAATAAATTTTACATTACTTACAAAAATATTTAGGAAAATTAACAAAATAATCATTACATTATAAGGTCAATGACAAGTCAATCGTTGAACAATTTTTGTTAACAACTTAAACATTGAACTATGAGAAATGAATAGAGCAAACATTGCAGATACGTTTTCCATTAAAAAAATGATGTCATTCCGCTGCGGAATATTGTATTTTCCATAGTTAACGAAAAATGTAACAACGATATTTGCTCTGTTTATTTCTCATCATTAAGTGTTTTATTTGTTAGTAAAAATTATTTAGTGGTTGATTTGTCATTAATTTCGTAATTCATTAATATTAATTTAACAACTTAGTCTTATAAATGGTCGATGATTTATTAATATTTGATCAAATCGATATTTATCTTCAAAACTCGGGAATATCTCCTATTCGAAAGCAATATTTATATCATATGCTATGAGGAAATTTGTCACGTACCCTTTATTTAGCTTAATTTTATTTTCTCTTTCTTTAAAACAAAAAAAGATAATATTATATATTGAAAAGATAAGATGAGGTAGGCATTTGCATCGTAATTTCCATTGAGGACTTGAGACTTCATATTTTTTTTCGTCAATGTCTACTTTCTTTATTGCATTAAAGTTAAAGTCTATAATTTTGGCTTTAGTCATTTACTAATGGTTTAAATATTTATAGGACTCAAGAACTTGGTCGGTTCGGTTTAAATTTTGGCTTTGAAATGGACAAAAATTGCCCTATCGAAGAAGACGGAAGTTGAATGTGAGACCGAACCGAACACATAGAAGAATCAAACTGGTTTTTTTTTCGTTTTGGGCTCAATTCAGTTTTGCGTCTATTAAAAAACCGAATGTTGGGTTGGTCGAATTCACTCATTTTCGCCCACCACTAGCGTCCTTTTAGATACTTGAGAAATGTAATGGTTAAGGTTGGTTTGGTCGCACAACAAAAATTAGTGTGAACCGAAAATCTCTGACATGGTTCAAGACCCAAATTGAGAACAGGGAGCAATTTAGTTCGACTAATCGAATAGATTCAATTTAGTTATCAGTTGTACTTTGATATTTTAACTTGAACATCGCAATGTATTTTAAACGATAAAATGCAATTTGAACTTTAATTTTTAAGATCATTTACAAATTAGATGTTTTTTTTTTTTCAACAAACAGAATTTCAGCCATTATAAGCAATTTGAACACTTCCGTTAATTTATTTGTTAAATTTATATCGTATTTTCTATTTGTTGAGGTATTTCAACATGATTTCATCTGTATCTAACTCGAGTTCTAGCTCTATTACGATCGTCGAAGTTTGAAATTACCCGAGATGAGATCGACACAGTTTAAAATTGAGTTAGAAATCAAATTGAAATGCCTGATTAAATAGAAAATATGTCACAGTCATATTAAATTTAACAAATAAATTGACGAAAGTGAAAGTTTAAAGACAAAAGTTTGCGTTGGTAGGAAGGAAACTTAGTATTTTAGTATTTGTTTTTACTAAATTGTGATTAATTAAAAAAAAAAATCATGTCGGAGCCTGTACCAAGTTTCCTAGGATTCTGTTCTTCATTTTCCATCAAAATTTACTGGCCACGTTGTCCTCGTTATCCTCAAAGCATGAAGTTTCTCAGGAAAACCCATTGAAAGAAAGAGAAAATGCTGTGTCTTGCACATTTAAAACTCCTCAAGACTTTGATTGACTTCACTGGTTATAAAATATTTCATTGCACTACTGGTTAGTGGAATTAATCGCACCACTCTCTGATCTTCCATTGACGCGGGTTTCTGTTTTGCTGATCACCGGATATGAAGACGATGATATTTGGCCGGATATCTTCTGATACCGTTTCGCTTCTTCGCATCATCTGCTGCCTGATTTTTCTCAACTGTCTCATTATTGTAAGAGATTTCTTCTCAACTCTCTGCTTTATCATCCGATTCTTCACTAAACTCATCAATGCTCTCACCATTATTGCCTGCAATAATCATGAAGATGCAGAGAGAGAAGAGGAGAGACTGTCGGTGGTAGAAGTGAGGACGATGATGGAGAGCCTGCAGAACTTGGGCGATGGCGATGGAGGAGAAGGAGAGATTACGAAAAGAGAAATGGAGGAGCTTTTCGAGGAGGAACCGAGCGTAGAGGAGATGAAGGAAGCTTTCGATGTGTTTGATGAAAATGGAGATGGGTTTATTGATCCAGAAGAGTTGAGGAAAGCGTTGACTGCAATGGGGTTTTCTCAGTTTTCAGAAGAGGAAAGTGAAAGAATGATCAGAGCTTTTGATTGTAACGTCGATGGAAGAATTGATTTCCAGGAATTCCTTCAACTTGCAGAGCACAGCTTTGAGTAATTGTTTTCATTTGCTGCAAACCATCGTCTTCTTCAGTTGTAATGATATTCTTAATTGAACATGGACACTTTAATATTATTAAAAAAAAAAAACCCAAATTTGAAAATCGGTTCGTTAGAACCGGGTTACCGAATCGAACTGAACGGTTAGATTTGGTTCTGTTTTAAAATGAAAAAAATCGAATTTGACACTGAACCGAAAATAACTAAAATATTCGGTTCGGTCTCGGTCTAATTAGGAAAACCAGAATAAAACCGAACCAAAAAAAATTAATCTAGACCACTCCAATGAGCCTAATTCCAAATTTCTTATTTCCTCTCTGCATTTCAGGTCTTCGCGCCCGACGGCCGACACTGCGACACAGAGCTGAGAGGCGAGAGCTCCGTGAATCGACGTCCAACGATCCTCGTCGCTCCTCTGTTCGAAATATCGTCTCAGTGCGACGTCCGACGATCGTCTCGCTAGTCGCTGCAACACAGAGCTTCGAATGTTCTGGTATGGATATAGGATTTCGTTTGTTTTATTTTTAGCAATATCAGCAAAATATAGTTCTTGAGAAAATCGTGCGCGGGCAAAAGTTTGATAGAAGATGATGATAAATTTGACTAAGCACATTGTTACCTACAGCAAGATTCATCGTTGACAGCTTGAAAAACAACAATAGAATAGAATAGAATTTCTTTCGGCAAATTTTGCAGGAGCTCATACATGATCCGGCATCGTTTCCCGGAAAATTTTCAACTCGCTGTTCCTCTTTTCGCCGAATCTCGTCGAGAAAAGGAAGGGTTACCAGAGATCGTTTTCTCCCTCTTGTTCATATCGAAATTTATGGGAAAAATCTCAAACCCACCAAAGAAAGACACGGAAAAGACTACGATGATGGAGAGAAGTCGAGAGTTGCAGAAGCAAGAAGCGAAGATTTGAAGCTTTTGTTCATTCGTCTGTCTGATGAGAAAGAGTTAAAAGCTGCAACAGGAGAAGATAAGAACGACATGACCCAACTACAGAGAAAATGTCCATCCTTCTGTTTGTTTCTCTGCCTAAACATCCTGCATTTTTCTCTAGAGAGTGCCAAAAATGGAAGCCCATCTCCGACTTTGCCAACCTTCAATCCCTTCGCAACCTCTACTTGCAGATTTACATAAATTTAATTTTCCTATTTTTACTTGTTCTCTTCATTTTCTTTAGCCTATTTGAGTATTTTGACATTCATTGTCTTGGGCATTACAAGAAAGAGAGGAGTTCAACGCCTAAGGAAAGCTTAAAATATGAGTAAAGATGAAATCGATATCAGTTTCAAAGAATATGATATAAATTAACTAAATTTAAAATATATAATATTAAATACAAATATTCTTAAAAGATAGAGTTTTGTTAAAGTTCGGTGTGACTCAAATTATAGTTTAAGGTATTTTATTTTCTCTAAATAATTTCTCCGTGGTTTTTTCTTATAAGAATTTTTATGTAAATTTTGGTATCTTTGCTTTTACAGTTTTTCTTCTTTGTTTTATCGTTCATTTCTCAACAATGGGTATAAGTGTGATGTTACGTCCTCGGATCGAACAAAGTTCATGGTTGGCAATTGTTGTTACAAATTGCAATTTGGTGAAAAAAAAAGGAAAACTTTTTCATTTGTTGCTCGCATCCTTGTCTTCTCCAAAACAAAGAAGACATTGTCACTGTCGACGAATGATGCAAAAAGGAGCACCTCACCTCCTGAAAGCTGTTGCGGTCCATGGAGAAGGAGAAGCTCGCTTTGTCGCCTCGCCAAGCAAGAAGGGTCTGTCACCGATCGATTGTCCCTGTCGATCCTCCATTGTGAAGCAGAGTGCGCTCCTTATGAACAGTGTCTGGTTGTTCGCCACTATCTGCGAAAGGAGTTGTCGGCTGTTATGATGGAGTTTTTCACTACCTACGTGGAATCCATGTCACTACTTACGTGGAACCCATTTCACTACCTATGTGTCACTAGATTGAAAAACATAAGGAGCTTCAACGAATTAGGATAAAAGGGAGCTAGGGCCAACAAGGAAGGGGTCGATGAAACTGCTTGTTAGTTCTTTCTGTTTAGTTTCTATTTTCTCTGCAATATTCTTCTTCTTCTTCTTGTTCTTCCTATAATCTTCTCCTTCTCTGTAATTCTTCCTCTGTAAACTTCTTTTTCTGGTAAATACTGAGTAAAATCATAACAAATGGTATTAGAGCTGTACGATCCAACAATAGCGGAAACTCATTCCAAAGCAAATGAAGAAGCATTTCGGCAAATTGAGGGGAAAATGAAAGGAAAAAACTCTTCTTTCACCTTTGTCTTCTCTCTACTATAGGTATCAGAACAAAATTTTCAGCAATTGTTAGTTCGCTAGGATCGATTGGCAAGAATTCTTCACATATTCGTTCAAGACGCTAATTCCAGACATGATGCTATTATGGCCGAGTTAAATCAGCTACGTCCTACTCAATCGGAAGACAATCAGAGGCACAACGCAACTTCTGCTTCCAACTCCAAGAATGTGGATCTTCATACTAATGTTCTTGACAGCACTGAGATGAAAAAAATTGCAATCTCAGTTACTATTGAGAAAGAAAACAAAATTGGAGATTTCAACCTCGATGACCTACGAACTGATGTAGAAGTCACAAACGAGGTACGAGGCAAGAACGAGTTAACAGTAGGAAACTTGAATCAAATTTCAGGTCAGGTCCAAAATTCTTATTCTTTTGCCTTCGATGGTTTTAATTATGGCACAGATATAACATTAGGTTGGAATTTGATTCCTAAAGACATGATAATGAATTTAGAAATTGAGAACAAACTTAAATTCCAGGAAACGAATGTGTTAGAAGATGTTGGATTGATTTTAGTTCATGAAGTGGTCATTAAAATGGTTTCAAATAGAAGTTGGAGCTGTCATATTGCTATGGATATTGTAAACATTAGAGCTTTCTCGACTCTACAATGCCATGGTAAGCCCTCTGCACTCTTGTCGCCAATTCATTACACGTTTATATTTTATCATGGTGAAGGATTGTTGGACATAATAGCTAGTAAAGGGAAATTACCAGCAGAGAGGTGTTATATTGTGAAAGAAGATTTAGATGAAGAGGGGTTTGAGTTTTCTGTCAGAGATTTTGTGTGGGGAAAAATTAAGACCCATCCATGGTGGCCTGTGATATGGCACTCCATCCTTCCAATTTTTTAGGCTATCTGTTATTTGTTTTTCCCACTTCTGAAATGGTCTTAGTTGTAGTTAGATAGTGGAAGTTATTTCTCCTATTTCTTAGCCTCGTTTTGTTATGGATTGCAATTCCCTGTAAGGTTATTTTAATAGCCTATACTGTTAAGGAAAAGTAGCAGGTTTTAATAATTCTTCTTTTAACTCTTCTTCTCTTCTACTATCCTCTTCTCCCGTAGCACTCAAAATACCCAACCTGAAATTAACCCTTTCTATCGAGGAGAATTCTCAAAGTCTCCAAACTCCTTACGACCCAATGACCCTCATCACAATCTCCTCAAGCTACACTTCCCTAAATTTAATGGAGAGGATCCCACTGGTTGGATTTACAAGGCAGAGCAGTGCTTTCAGTTCATGGGAATTGCTCCTGATCAGCAAATTCAACTGGCCTCTTTCCACTTAGAAGGAGTTGCTTTACAATGGCATCGGTGGTTGACAAAATTTCATGGACCACTTCTTTGGGATGAATTTACTAAGGCCGTTCTTCTACAATTTGGCCCCACCGATTATGAGGACCCATCAGAAGCTTTGACTCGACTCAGACAAACTTCTAGTGTTGCTTTTTATCAAGAAACCTTTGAAAAACTTTCTCACCGTGTTGACGACTTACCTGAAACATTTCTTGTTGGTTGTTTTATAGCAGGACTTCGAGATGACATTCGAATAGATGTTAAGATTAAGTAGCCTCGTACCTTGGCTGATGCGATTGGGGTTGCTCGTCTAATTGAAGAACGAAATCAATTACAAAAGAAATCTAGCCAACCATTTCGATCCCAACCAGCAATGGCAGCTCCAAAGTTGAATCCTAATCCAACAGCCGGTGTCTTGGGCCCTCCACCGAATCAGCGGGGAGATTGAAACTCAAACACCCCTAGCACCTTTCGACGAATAACTAATCAAGAGGCACGAGAACGTCGAGAAAAAGGGCTATGTTACTATTGTGATGAGAAGTTTGTTTCAGGCCATAAATGTGTCCGACCACAATTATTCATGATAGAAGATTCCCCTCATTTGAGCATTGGTGAAGAGAATGTTGAAGAAACTGAGTTGGAAGGTCAAGAGGTGGTGCCACAAATATCCTTTCATGCTATTGCTGGAGCGAACCATCCTCAAACTATACGTGTCCTTGGTAAGCTAAAAAATAAAAATGTGACAGTTCTCATAGATGGAGGGAGTACCCACAATTTCATTGATCAAGCCATCGTAAATAGATGTGGGTTACCAGTGATTCAAGGAAAGAAACTCCAACTTGAGGTTGCCAACCGAGAGAAGATAGACTGTGTGGGACAATGTCAAGCACTCACAATTGTCATTCAAGGTAAACCAATAACAGCAGACTATTATATTCTTCCTGTTGCAGCTTGTCAACTAGTTTTGGGAGTACAATGGCTGGAAACTCTTGGGCCAATTGAAACAGATTACAAACAGCTGATGATGAAGTTCAAGTTAGGAGGAGTCACTCACACATTTCAAGGGTTGAGGCAGGTTGGTATTAAGGCTTTAATTAATAAAGAATGCAACAATATTCAAGGCAGTGGTTTTTTTTTCCAAATTTTACCTTCAGATGACAATTCCCCACCAAATTCATACAATCTTGATGTGGCAAACCTTCTCACTAAGTTCCAATCAGTTTTTGAACCACCCACTAAACTACCACCCAATCGTCCACATGACCACCGTATTCCCTTACAACCAAACACAGAACCCATAAATGTTTGACCTTATCGATACCCTTACTACCAAAAAACTGAAATAGAAAAGATAGTGAGAGAACTCCTACAAACTGGATTGATAAGACCTAGCCATAGCCCATTTTCATCTCTAGTTTTATTAGTAAAAAAACCGATGGAGGATGGCGATTTTGTGTAGATTATCGAGCCTTAAACAGCATAACAATCAAAGATAAATACCCGATTCCAGTAATTGATGAGCTTCTTGATGAACTGCATGGGGCTCGGTTCTTCTCCAAGCTAGATTTAAGGTCAGGTTTCCATCAGATTCGGGTACATGAAGACGACATTTCAAAGACCGCTTTTCGTAAACATGAAGGGCACTATGAGTTTGTTGTAATGCCCTTTGGTCTTAGAAATGCTCCTGCCACATTCCAAAGTCTCATGAATGATCTATTCCGCCCTTATCTTTGAAAGTTCATATTGGTATTCTTTGACGATATCCTTGTGTATTCCAACACGTGGGAAGACCACCTCTCACATCTACGAATTATTCTTACTATTTTAACATCTAATCAAGTGTTTGTTAAAGAGACAAAATGTAGATTCGGTGTCACACAAGTGGATTATTTGGGCCATATAATCTCTGAGCTGGGAGTGGCTGTAGATCCTGTCAAAATACAAGCCATACTTGAGTGGCCAACACCAACTACTTTAAAAGGGATTTGTGGATTTCTCGGATTAGCAGGATATTACAGCAAATTCATTCACCATTTTGGAAGTATTGCTGCCCCACTAACACAACTCCTGTCTAAGGAAGGATTTAAATGGGATGCGACAACAGAGTTAGCTTTTAATCAATTGAAGGAAGCATTGACATCACCACCAATCTTATGTCTTCCAGATTTTTTCCAACAATTTGTTATTGAAAGTGATGCCAGTGGCATTGGTATTGGAGCAGTTCTTTCTCAAAATAACAGACCTGTGGCTTATTTTAGTGAAGCATTAAAAGGATCAGCATTATTGTTGTCAACCTATGAGAAAGAGATGATAGCTATTTTCAAGGCTATCCAGAAATGGCGTCCTTATTTACTGGGAATACCATTTATCGTAAGAATGGATCATCAAAGTTTTAAGTACTTAATGGAAAAACGGATTACAACTCCTGCACAAGCTCGGTGGTTATCAAAGATCCTTGGGTATGATTATAAAATTGAATACAAATGTGGGTCTGAGAATCATGCTGCTGATTCTTTGTCTCGTGTGGTGGAATTTAAACTTTTATCTATTTCAATGCCCCATACAAATTGGTGGACAGCTTTACAAGAGAAGGTGAAGCAAGACCCCTTTTACAAGGACTTTTCTCATTCACAGTCACCTAATCAACTGATACAGCGAGGGGGAATATGGTTCAAAAATGGTAAAGTGTACCTAAGCCCAACTTCACCTTTAGTTCAACAAATACTTGAAGACAGTCACTCTTCTCCAACAGGAGGACATTTTGGCTTCCATAAAACATTATCCCGCATCAAAAAAATTTCTGCAACAATGTGATATTTGTCAACGATGCAAGGTTGATTGTATGAAACCAGCTGGGCTCCTTCAACCATTATTGATTCCCAATCGATTGTGGTCAGATGTGTCAATGGACTTTATTGAAGGCTTTCTGCCATCAAATGGATATTTAGTCATCATGGTAGTGGTTGATCGCTTGACAAAATATGCCCACTTTGTAGCCTTAAAGCATCCTTTTACTGCTGAAACTGTGGCCAAGTCATTTGTAGCTAATGTCGTTCGCCTCCATGGAGTCCCAACTTCCATTGTCAGTGACAGAGACAAGGTATTCATCAGTTCCTTTTGGCAAGCATTGTTTCGATTACAAGGAACTAAGCTCAACATGACCTCAAGCTACCATCCTCAATCTAACGGACAAAGTGAGGTAGTGAATCGTACCTTGGAGCAATACTTATGGTGTTTTGTAAGCGACCAGCCTCGAAAGTGGGTTGAATGGATTCCCTGGGCAGAGTATAGCTATAACACCTCAATCCATTCTTCCACAAAAATGACCCCATTTGAAGCTGTTTATGGGGTTCCACCTCTAAGCTTATTATCTTATGTTCCAGGTACTTGTCGAGTTCAAGCACTTGATGAGTACTTAAGTGATCGGGATTCCATTCTGCGTGAGTTGCGACGCAATCTCTCGCTGGCTCGTAATAGGATGAAGTGTCAAGCTGACCAAGGGAGACGAGAAGATTCCTTTGAAGTGGGAGACTATGTTTATCTTAAGCTTCGACCATATCGTCAGAGTTCTGTGGCCTTTCGAGCTTCAACAAAGCTTGCTCCTCGATATTTTGGTCCTTTCCAAATTATCCAACGAGTGGGGTTAGTAGCTTACAAGTTGACTCTGCCTCCAGGTTCTCAAATCCATGATGTATTCCATGTTAGTTTGTTACGGAAACACTTAGGCCCACAAGCTCATCCCATTTCTATAGATCTTCCACAAGTCACCAGTGATGCTACAATCATTCCTCAACCTGAGAAGGTGCTTAATTGGCGTACTATTAACAAAGGGAAATACAATCCGAAGTCTGAAGTTTTAATCAAATGGAAAGGAGCTCCGATAGAAGATTCAACCTGGGAGAATAAGCGAAGGATTAGCAGAACTTATCCAGATTTTATCCTTGCGGACAAGGATTCTTAGGGGGGAGGATTGATATGGCACTCCATCCTTCCAATTGTTTAGGCTATCTGTTATTTGTTTTTTCTCACTTCTGAAATGGTCTTAGTTGTAGTTAGATAGTGGAAGTTATTTCTCCTATTTCTTAGCCTCGTTTTGTTATGGATTGCAATTCCCTGTAAAGGTTATTTTAATAGCCTATACTGTTAAGGAAAAGTAGCAGGTTTTAACAATTCTTCTTTTAACTCTTCTTCTCTTCTACTGTCCTCTTCTTCTCTTCTCTCACTCTCAACGTAACAGCCTGGGCAGAATTTTGGTTCTTTAGATGCAACAGACTATGCCTTGGAGTTAAAACAGAGGAAAAATTTGGTGATAAAGCAATATGTTGAACCACTACTGGAAGAATATAGTCCTTTGGGGATTACCACAACAATGTTGTTGAATGGCTTCCACACTAATGACAGACTTTACCTTCGGATCAAGCTTGTAATTGTCCACTATTATAGATGTTGGGTCATTCATGAAATTTTGGACTCTCCAATAGCTAATTGTTGTCTGCATCGTTCTGAAATTTAGATTTATAATGCTAACAAAAACTTTGGATTGCATAATATTGGGAAGCGCAGATTCTTATGGGTATCTCATTGTTTCTTAATTAGATGCCAGTGGTAACGAAGTTGAAAAGCTAACATATTATGTGTTGCCTCAAGATGCTGGTATTGGTGAGGGTAGCTGGCGGATTTATGCTTCTGTTCAAGTGAATGGTTTACGACAGTTGTTGCTAGTAGGTTCTGCAAACCAATTGACATTTATGACCAAAATATCCAAATGTGAACATGACATAAAATGTGGTTTCCCACGGCAATGAGCTTTGCACAAAATTTATTTGGTGGAAGTAGGAGTTCAATAATGGTTGTAACTGAAGGAAGCTAGCTAAGTATTTAGGACCATAGAATGAAAATAAATGGTGGTTGTGGTTGTCTGCATCGAATTTGTGGTTCCCTTGGCAATATCTGTCGTGTTGCAAACATTCTTTAGATGGTAATATTGTTGTGGGTGGAGCTGATCGTACTATGATCATCTATAATCCTTGAAGATGGTTTATACTGGCAAGATGGTTTCACTGTTCAAAATATGAGATCACTGGAATTGCTATCTCATCAATTGACCCTAACTATATATATATACATACGAGTTGATTATGAGGTGTTCTGTTGGCAATGGAAAGAAAGCAAGAAAGTATTTTCATTTAAAGAAGATTTAAGAATTCTCATGCACATGGACAAAGAGTCAAGCAAGAGCATTCAACTAGAAGTGTTGCTCATTTTTAAACTCTTTGGGGCAAATAAGAGCAAAACAGTTGCCATTATTAGCATCCTAGTAGCGAGCAGAAACATGCTTCTAAAGAAGCAAGGTTGGGAATGGACTTTCTTGAAAGCTTTAAGAGTTTTAACCCACTATGTGAGTCAACTGATAGCTGGGGATGCGTATTATGCCATGGATGGTCATAAAGTGGGATGGCTAGACCAACTAAGTGTCGATTTTTTATTCCAAGATCAGCTTCGTGAATGGGTTTCAGAGGATAAATTTGAGTTGATAATTTTGTCAAATCTTTATATAATTGGGGACGAGGATATTGTATGGGGGAGGACTGTTATGATGGAGTTTTTCATTGCCTACGTGGAATCATGTCACTACTTATATGGAACCCATTTCACTACCTATGTGTCACTAGCTTGGAAAACAGAAGGAGCTTCAACGAATTAGGATAAAAGGGAGCTAGAGCCAACAAGGAAGGGGTTGATGAAACTGCTTGTTAGTTCTTTCTGTTTAGTTTCTGTTTTCTCTGCAATATTCTTCTTCTTCTTTCTGTAATCTTCTCTCTCTATAATTATTCCTCCGTAAACTTCTTGTTCTACTAAATACTGAGTAAAACCATGTCATCGTTTTTGTCTCTGATCCTCAAACCTGATCAGTCGCTCTGCTGCCTGCTCAGAAGACATCGGCCGCCCCTACTCATTGTTAAGAAGGTATCGCCATTATTTGAACGCACTATGTTGACCGCCCTCAACCCGACCATCGAGTTGACGACACCTCCAGTCTGAACCCCAGTCTTCATCGTTCACTCCTCCCATCAACAAATCATCGTGACTCCGCCGATCAACAAATCGTTTTGACTCCTTCGATTGGAGGCAGAAAAGCTGTCTTTTTCCTTACTGTATTGAGCGACGTCTAGTGGTGAAGAAGTTTAATTTTTGGGGGAAAGAAAAAATCAAATTTTTTATTTTTGGTCTGGAATAAAGAAAAATTTAGAATTTTGAGGTTTATTACGGTGAATTGTGCGAATTTGTTATGATATTTTTTGGAGTTGATTTTTGTTTGAGATATTGATATTTTTGGGCTTTAAATATTATGGTGGAATATTTTGTTGAAACTGTTATTTTTTATGTTAGAATTTGGGTTCACATATTGTGTAAAAAGTTTCTAGAATTATTTTATGATCAAATTTTTTAGCAAATATTTTGGGTAAATTTCTAAAATTTTTGGGGAAGATGAGTTCGTTAAAATTTGATATTCCGTTGTTGGATCAGAACACAAGGTTTCAATTATGGCAGGTGAAGATGATAGATGTTCTGGCACAAATAGAATTAGACGAGGTATTGTTAGTGACGGACCGTATGCACGCCTATAGAGGGGAAGTGAATATAGTGTTCTAACTTTTTCATGCGATATTTGAAATCTCTAAATCCCAAAGTGATTTATTGTATACAATTAAATCTACAATGCGGAAATATAAAGAGATAAGGGATAAAGAGCGTGCACAAGATTTGTTGATGCAGTTCGGCAACCCGTCTATGTCCGTGATCCAAGATTCCACTTGGAGATCCATTAACCAATTGGCTTACGAGTGCCAATTAAACCATTACAAGCTGTGACTATTACTGGGGCATCACCCTTGACTATTCTAGGTCGTCAACCTCGACTATTACGAGGCGTCACTCGTTTACTCGACTATTGCGGGGAGTCACCCTTTGATTGAACTTACGGGCATTCAATCGTGCCGTTGGCTTTTCTAGAGTGTCACCCTTATATGACGAATTTCGTAGGGAGTCACCCTTTACAATTTAGCTCAAGTGTTTGGAAATTGAAACTCACAAAATAACTAGTCCAAACTCTCCCAAATTGAATCTCAAGTTTGGGATAGGGAGAGTTAGATTACAATGCTCACAATATGATAAGAATTGCCTCTTGAATTTGGCAGGGCTTCGCCTCAATTCTCGGTTTCGTGTAGAGAAAATGGAGTGCTTTCCTCTTTATATAGAGCTGCCCATTTTCAGTCGACCGCATATAGTCGTTGCACATTGAGTCGTTAAAAATTCGACCATTGGAAATTTGCCCGTTGTGCTTGCTGTGCATTTCTGATCGCATGCCTCAACCGCTGACTCGACCGAGTCGCTTCCGAAAATACTCGAAGCTCACTGTTCTGCTTTTTCAGTCACGTGCCTCGTCTCAAAACCTCAATGCGTCTCGTTCGCAAAATGCTCAAAAATGGCAAATTCGAAGTCTGAGATTTTTCAGTCGAACAATTTGTCCGCATCTCGACTGCATTGCGACCGAAAGACCAAAACCCAATTTGGTTGAATCTCTCGCATCCGAAGCATGACCAAAAACCCATATTCTTCTTTTCTTTTAATTTCCTAAGTCTCGAAACGATATGTATTCACTACATGGACGTAGATGAACATTTTATCACATTAATAATACTCGTTTTTATGGCATTTTCAATAAATATAAATATAAATATTATGATAAAAAACATTAAAAATATTATCCAATAAAGTATGATAACAACTTGTTGATTTCATTAAATTAAACATCATTTAGTTATCATCAAAATAAAACTAAGCCTAACAAAAAGGCTAACAGTTATGACTCGATAAAATGCCCACGTCATGAAGTGAAGAGGAGAAACTTTGAAAAGATCGAAAAGTTCTATCTTTAATACGTCTGCACTTGTCAAATCAGATTTTGTAGAATGTTTTGAACGAAAAATCTGCTGTAGAGTTATGATTCAAATTGGAGCAATTATGTATGAGGAAAACTCTAACTAGCAAGTTTCATTTGAAGCAACGACTTTATTTTTATCAGTTGATAGAAGGAGGTTCTATTGAAGAATACTTGGCCGCATTCAAGAAGTTAGTTTCAGATTTGGAGACTATGGGATGAAAGTACAATGCGAAGGATTTATGGTTGATTCTACTATGTTCGTTACCTGCTTCATATGGTGCTCTCAGAGATATGATCTTATACAATAGAGAAATTCTAACTCTGGAAGATGTTTATGGTGTCTTGTTATCAAATGAGAAGATAAAGCAGATTGTTGTTGGATCCGTGTCTCGAGGTGAGAGATTCGTCGTTGGGGTAGAACAAGAGAGTCAAATAAAAAAGGTAGTGATAATGTTCAGAGTTCGAAGGGCAGATCAAATTCAAGGAACCGTGATAGAACTGAAGGATCGATATACGCCTATAGGGGGGGTTAATATAGCGTATTAGTTATTTCGTACGATATTTTAATCTCTAATAACTCTAATGGATTTAATACATATAATTAAAATAAACAATAACAAATATATGCAACAAAGTAAAGAAAAGGTTAAAGAGAGTACACAATATTTGTTTACGTGGTTCGACAAATTTGCCTTCATCCGCCCTCCAAGTTCCTCTTGGAGATCCACTAAATAATTGACTTACAAGTGTCAATTAAATCGTTTACAAAGACTAATTTTAAGAGTGTCACCCTTTGACTATTATGGGTCGTCAACCTAAATTTGAATATTGCGGGGAGTCACCCGTTGATTGAACTTTCGAGCGTTCAATCGAGCCGTTGACTATTTCGGGGTGTCACCCTTGTGTGATGAATTAATAGGGAATCTCTCCATTTACAATTAAGCGTAAATATAGAATATGGAAATTAAAGCTTTAAATCTAACTAATCTGAATTCTCCCAAAATAACTCGCAAGTTTATGGGTTGGGGAGAATTGGATTTACAATAATAGCTCACAATGGGTAATATTCGAATCTTGAATTTGGCAGGGTTTCGCCTCGAATATCCGTTCATTACATTGAGCTTGGAGTGATCATTTATTTATAGGCCACGAACTTTTGGAACATCCTAAAAGTATTCGGACGTCTACATGTGACAGTTGAAGAAAAAGCCGTTGAAATCCGTCAGTTGAAAATCTGTCCGTTAGCAAAATTTGAACTTTTCGGACGCCGAGTCCTTGTCCGCTATCGTTCGAAAAGTCACCCAGAAAAAATAGATTCATATGAGATGTGTATGTTATATTTTGAATTTAGTTATTAAAGATAGTATAACATTTATTTCGTCTCATATTGAAATAATTAGATCTGTAATTTCTTATATAATTGGATCTAATTCAAGATAACAAAAATGTAGAGATTTTTGTAAAGCTGCCCAACTTAAACTAAGAAAATTAAAAACCAATGTAGATAATAGGTGGAATTCGACTTATTTAATGTTGGAAAATGTTAAACCATATTGGCAAGTTATTTGTGCTTTTATTAATGAGACAACACAAAATATTAATCTTGATAAATCTAGTTGTAATATAGCTAATACATTTCTTGATTTTTTAAAACTATTTTACAATGCTACAAATGAATGTTTGAGAATTTATTATTCCACTTCTCATTTTGTTCTCTCAATTTTTGTAAATTTAACGGTAAATTTTGCACTATATGGACAAATAGATGAATTTAGAAATATGCTTTGTAAAATGGAAACAAAATTTTAAAAATATTGGTTTGACATTCCTCCTATTTTTTGTTATGCATGCATAATGGATTCTAGGTATAAATTAAAAGAAGTTAATCTCATGATTAATAGAATTTCTAGTAATTTATGTACTACTCATTTACTTTCTCTTGATCAAATATCTCACGGAATTGCTAGTTTATATTATTCTTATGAAAGTAAATATTCTACTTTTAGTCATTCACATCCTTCTTCACATGCTACTTCTAGCAGTGGTGGTGGTAGCTTAGCTCCACAATATAGTATTCATGATATTTTGATGAATTAGATACTGATGTTTATTCTAGTTCCATGCGAAATGAACTAGATATTTATTTTAAGACTCGATATCAATTTTCTCGCGATGAGAACTTTGAGATTTTAGATTTGTGGAAAAAGTTTGATACTACATATCCTATTTTTTTTTATAATGACATGTGATCTACTAATACTTCTGGTCTCTACCGTAGCATCGAAGTCTGCTTTTAGTGCAGGGAGACGTGTGTACGATGAACGTCAAGGAAGACTTGCACCCGACCTTGTGGAGGCACTCATTTGCATGAAGGATTGGAACGACGCAATTATGAAAAATCAACAACGAGATGACAAAATACTAGAAGATTTCAAAAATTTGGACGTTGAAGATTAGATTTTCATTTAAATTTGGATGTATTGTAATTTGAATAAGTATTTTTTTAACTTGTAATTTTATTTGACATTTTGCACATGATTGATAATTAGATGAGTGTCAACCTAGTTGGTATGTATCTAACTTGTAGTGATGCAAGTGTTAAATTGATAATGAATTATTTTTTTTATATATATTTGTCTCAAATAATTTTTTTGTAAACAAATAATAAAATAACATACTATTTATCGATAATGTTTGTGTAATATAAATTCAACAAATAAACAACTTATTAAATCCAATAATATTAATTATCATCAAAATATAACTAAAATTTTAAAAAATATATATAACATATTTATTATAGTTTTAATAACTAAAATTAAAATATATATATATA